>JAUMTR010000019.1:7185463-7201632 GCA_032270685.1 Microctenopoma stevenorrisi | reverse complement strand
CTGAATGGAAATTGCTGGTGTCTTCTTCTTGTAAGTCGCTTTGGATAAAAGCGTCTGCCAAGCAAAGTAAAGTAAAGCTTAGTCTAAGTTGATACGAAAAAATGTCTATTTCTGTATAATGGTAATGTCAGTTTGATAGGTCCAGATTTTAGTGTTTGGCGTCTCTTCAGAATACCAACTGCATCTCACATTTTCATATTTAACATCGAACAGAAGATGCTACAACAATATTTGCAATGACAATGAACACATTCAATAAAATGATGCATGAAAAAAAAACAGCAACAACAAAATGTAACTGACATCTGAGATCCACCCTTTCCATTTTGATCATTTGTTCAATATACTGTATAGATATTTATTTCAATAGGTATTAAGCAAAATGTCCTGTAAATGAAACCAAATTAGCCGTCAAGACAGTTGTTGTGGAGGAGATGGACAGAGAGACAGAGAGTTAGACTTCCCTCCAGTGTGTGTGTGTGTGTGTGTATATGTATGTGTGCGCATGTGAGTCATTCTCTAAACAACGTACATACACATGCATGTTTCTATCTTTTTTTTCACAAACATGCATTTTTTATACATCGGTTTGTAGGTTTTAGGCAGTTAATACTCATTACCTGTAGGTGGCACACACACATTCTTTAGGATCTGTTATATTCTTTGCCAGAAGGTGGTGCACACACATTTTTAGGATCTGTTATTTTCTTTGCCTGAAGGTGGTGCACAATGGCATATGATGAATAAATGGCAAACAATTGCAGATCTAAACTGCTGCTGCTGCAGGTCGCCGCAGTGCCAGAGGTGGCACACATTGGACTGAAACCCTCATTACAAATTACAAAAAATAATACAATAAATATAAAACATTGCGGACTCCCCCCGCAATATAGTAAACTAAAGGTTGACATTGTAGAAACTACAATCTGGATTACATAAAGTTGTAATTTAGTCACAGCAGAGTTTTGTCTGTGGAGCCAGATAGTGATGTTTCTTCTTTATTAGAAAATGACATTTTCAGTAATCCCACCTCCACCCCCTTCCTCATCATATGCCGCACAGCACTTCTTTTAGAGAAGGCAAATAAACCCCTTCAACAGTAGTTTTGGCAAACTACAGTGTGCACTTGAAGGCAATTTAAGGAAGCCAATTTGTTATTTGATGATAGAGCTTTTCATAACAATTTTCACTAAGAAAATGCAATTAGCAAGCACAGCGGAGAATCCAAAAAGGAAGGGGAAAGCAGAAAGCGAATGGTTAAATTCTTAAAGGGAACATGTTGTTTGTGTAAATTTCTCTCTGTGAAGAGGCTGCAAAAGAGAAACCTTCAGCAAGATGTATAGGATACGGTATCAAGTAATGTTTGCACTAAGGATGATGGAAACATATCTTTCCCTTGAAAGACAAATCTTCCAATATTAAAAATTTTAAATTTAAAAAAATTCAAGAAAAGCCTCTGTTAATTCTTGCATCTCTAATAGTAAAATATGCCTATGGTACATCTTGCACATTTTAGTGCACAAGTCAATTCAATTCAGCTTTATTTATATAGCGCCAATTCACAACATACGTCATTTCAAGGCACTTTTCAGTGCGAGGTTTAAGACCTTAAACATTATATAAATATATACAGAATAATGTAGAAAACCCAACAGTCCCACTTGAGCATGCGAGTAGAGGGAACCTTTGCAGCAGTTCATTAGTTCAGAAAGAAAATGTATATGAGCCCCCCAAACAGTGTCCCAGATTATAAAATGCTTACAGTAATATCACATCTTCTAAAAAAGTACTGATTGACCTTCTAGCCTAATTAAAGTGCAGCATCGCCAACAGAGAGCAGATAAGGCTGCTTGGCTGTCAGTGTGAGTGACAGGGTTAGACTCTTCCCCTGCAGTCACAGCAGCAGTACAGAGGCCATGCATACAAAAAGCACACAGAAAGTGGAAAAGCTCTAAGTTTAGAATATTGCCCCCCCATCATGAATCTGCTCCAACTAATAAAAGAGAAATGTTCAAATAAAAAATACATCCGTGACACGCTGTAGGGCTTAGGTATTTGTTTATGTGTTTGTGGCCTCACTTCACACACAATTTTCTTCCCAGCTGTTAACACTACAGACTTTTTTTCTTGCGATGCGATAAAGTGGAATATATGCGAACTCAAACATGCAGAGGAAAATTTGAATTCACTTCTGCCAAGGTCTCTGTAGGTCTCAGCAGCTGAGTGTTCATGCGCCCCCTACATTCTCATATCGCTCTCAAACTTTGGACCAGGGAAAGCTGACATGCAGGGTGGCCCGTAAGCCTATTTTGTCCATGTGCAGCAAAGTCATCTGTCAGCTCAGTTGCTTTTGCAGACAAAGCTTCAGGGAGATAGGCCATATTCTGGTACATCCTCTCTCTCACTTGAGCTGAGGTTGGGCACAGCCCCTTGCTCTCTATCACCTAATCCTCCTCCTTTTCATTTTTCTTTCTCTCAAGCTTGTGCACCCTTTACACAATGTGCTATAATCTCTTTTATACTTTATTTTCTCTGTCCACACCTGTACTATATTCCAATTTACTGTTTGTGATAATTGAGCAGAGATGAGTTGTAGCACCCACAGTCTAAATGTCAGTCCTTTTATTGTACTGTTATACAATATGTAACACAATATGCCAAAGAGGCGTAGGGTGTCACATGGGGCTCAGTCTTGCTCAGTGTATAATGGAGTTTGTTGTCTCGTGCTGTAGCCAATTTTGTCCTTCCATATGAGAAAAAAAGGTAATTACTTGAGAGCAACCATGAAGGCTAATGAGTTACCATGAAGGTTACTCATTAGCCATCCAAGACTATCACAAGGTAATAAGAAAAAACAGAAGAGAGATGAAGATACCAAGACAGAGAGGGAAAATGTTGGTGGTGGTGGTGGTGGTGGGGGGGGGTGATGTGAGAAGGAGCTAAGAACAACCCTACTGTATGGAAGTGGAAGGAAGGAGAGAAAAACTGTGCTTGGAAGAGAGGGAAGGTGGGGGTTGGCTGAGAGGGTGTGTCCAACATTATCCTCATGAATCAGTGTCACTGGAGCGATGAGAAAATAATTAAGAAACAGGCTAGCGCTGTGTTAAATACTGCCAAAGGTAAAAGGCCCATTCTATTGTATAGAAACACTATCTGGGAGGAGAAGAAGAATGGCAGCAAATGGGATATAGAAAAATAGAGCAGGGAAAATCCATATCATAACGGATGCCAAAATGCCCTTCAGATGGCATTATGAAGGGAGACAATATAAATAACACTGTCATAGTGTAAATGTTTATATACAGTAGCTACGTATACTCATTGCAGTGCAGCTTCAGGATTTATGGCTACAGCCTTAATACACTGAAGTCAACACAAAGCTGTGAGCAATATTTCACATTTGTTATCATATTGAGTGTAAATTTGCTTGGACGTATATGGTGGAGATAAAGTATTTTAAGCAGCTTCTCCTATTCTTCTCGTTTCCGTCGCTCTGTTCTGAGGTGGGGCTTTACGCGTCTGACTGGGCCATGAGCTGACTGTAATAGCAGAGAAAAACACTCAGAACACGTGGGGCAACAGTTATAGTTACACACCTCAGAGGTTTTACATGGAACATTTATGGAAGGTGAACCAAGTTGGGATCCTGTAATTGTATGTCCAAGGCTTCCAGCGGGGCCCAGATGCAGGAGAAATCCCCCAGCCTGCAGAACACAACAGAGCAGCCATTAGATCGCACTGATGCATAAAATCTGAGAAACTCTTTGGAGAATATTGAGAGACATGTGGGAGGTCCTGCGTGTGCTGTGTATGCATTTTGTGTGTTTGCATGTGTGCACAAACACGTGTGTGCATGTACACAAATATGTGAGTGAGTCTTTTAGGTGACATACATAATATCCATCATCCTTCCTGTCAGCGGCACTGACAGAATTCATGAGTACTGGTCTCCAAATCCCCTCTCGGTGGGTGTGCGTGGAGGAAATGTGTACGGTGAGAATGCAGAAGCTCTTTTCTTGTGAGACTGCTGTTCGGTAACACATGATAGTTTGATCTTAAGCTCTTTGACTTGATTAACACGCTACAGGGCTTGTGATGCACCAGTTACCAACCACAACCTCCTACTCACTAAAGCGCTGTTTGTTTGCTGAAGGTGCTTTAGATGCTTCTTGATCCTGTGCTTTTACGTATACAGCACATCATACTGTGTGTCGTTTTTGCACAAGCACCTGATATATCTACTTGTTTTGCAGGCAGTTATTCTCTTTGGCGGTATGGTTATTTTGTCCGTGTGGTTATGTTTACAGAGAAGATGTACTGTATGTGGAACCCATAAAGCTTAATCCATCCCAGAGCGGTGCTTAGTGAGGGATGCACTGTTTCTGCAGCATGCCTATGAAGGCCTTGCATTCAGTGCTCTATGGATTTTTTACTGGGGACTTGAACTGAAGCTGCCTTAGAGCTGCCGTGACACTAAAATGGTGAAACTGACATGAAATCAGGCCGATGTAATCACAGGTGCTGCTAGCCTTAGAGAAGCGGGCCCCTGTAGCTGTTAATAAAGGGAGCATGTCTCCACTGAGTTATAGACTGAATATCATGTATACATGCGGCAACATGGATGTGAGCCTCACGAGCACCCTGGGCAAGCAACACAATGGAATATAATGTGTTTAACCTTCATATATGATTAAGTGTAAGTTCAGTGTTTGTGAATCTTATTTATTCTCTTTTCAGTCATATGTGTTTCAAAAGGGGGCCATATTCCACTGCTTTGGTGTTGAAATTGCCCCACAGGGAGCACTGGGTTTGATGGATTTTTGGTGCGAGCTGCAGTATTGTTTTCTTTTCAGTGCTGTTTCCAAGCAACATCTCCAAAGTTGTGAGGGAAACAGCGCTAATAAGCTACCTCATTAGGGCCAACGCATGGTAGGCCTTACAGTTGGTGCTGTCAGCTCTGTGGGTTAGCATGCAAACTTCAAAAGACAGCTGCAGATACAGCACATACACACAGGAGTGCTAATTTACTTTAGAAATTGGTAAACAAACTATTCCATCAACCCACATTTCCGTCTCCGCTGAAGGTGTGGAAGCGACTAACTGGGCTGTGTCTGAAGTGACTCCAGCATTATGACAAATATGTGGCCATCCTCTACCAGGTGATAACACAGCACATAAAAGGCTCATTATTCAGAAGTTAATTTGGCAGGGCTTTCTCAGCCTAAGGTTGTGCCAAACCTCCCTTGTTGGACTCTTGCCACCCACATGCAGGATAGTAAGGCCTACCTTAGCGCGGCTAGACGCTAACAGGACACACGTGCTGTGCCCCCCTGTGTAGCATACGTGCACACACACAAACAGACTTTGAGTTTAAACGCAATCCTAGTTAGATCCTTAAACGTAATAAATTGGATTACATTCCACTGGCTAAGCACTCTGATCTCTTAGGGTTAATTAATTCCATTGCCTTCTATCTGTGTTTTTATGCCTGAACACATGCTGACACTGTTACTGTGTGGCATCCTGCTCATTGGAGAAGTATAATAGGCTTGTGATGGAAGGGGAGAAAAGCCATAATGTTTGGTATTCTGGCTACAAAGTGATTTATGTTTTCTTTTTTGTTTGACATGGGAGTATGCTACAGCACCTAGGACTAATACAGAGGATCTCTCCTCTCTCCAGCCCTTATCTTTGCCTCCAAATGAGAAAACCTGGATGGTTTCTCGGGACCCCTTTTTCTGCCTGGATGCTATCTCATTTGGCTTTAATATATTTATCCATTCATTATTGTTTCATTTTATCAGCCAGCTAATATTGTTCATAATTTGTCCTTATCTCCAACCCTGACAGTCAAATTTACACCCTGGCTCAGCAGACAGATGGAGAAATGACCCTTTTCCAACCCCTCCTTCTCTAACTCCTCTTCTCCTCTTCAAACTCCAATGAAAAATGACTGACAGCCTGCTGTATAAGTAGTTGTCATAGCAACCTCCCCATCCTTCTGACAAGTGCTTTTTCTCCATAGCGCTCTCTCTCCCTCTGTCACAATATCACGCTTGCATTTCCCTCATCCCCACTGCCTTGCTATTGCAGTGGTTGAGAATGAGACAGGCAGAAAAAGAAAATCTGAAAACCAGAGACTACCTAAGGTAGTTAGTGTGCTTTCTTTCCAACCCTTCACCTCTATCCCCCTCCCTCCCCCTCTCAATCTTCTCACACTTTTGCCTTTTCCCATCCTCCCCTTCCCTGACAATGATTTACCAACTCCTCTGGCACACCTTTTCCGTCCATCCTGGCTCATCAAGGACTGCAAGACCGCGTGCCCTGTGACTTACACTATTCTCATGTTGTTCCTATTCTCCCACACATCTCTCTCCCTCTCTCCTTCTTTCCACATCTCTGCTCCTCCTCTCCCTTTCTTTCTTGTAATATGTTGCTCCAAAACTCCTACTCTGCCCCAGTGCTATCCAGTGAGTCTCATTTCACTGTCGAAATCCTCAGCAGTCTGCAGTGTAATCATAGAGCATAAGTCTCCGGTATACCAGACTGTGCTGCATGTGTATACACGCGGTACAGATAGGACAGCCTTCAAACTTCCTTTGGAAATAAATAATATTTAGGAAAAGAAGGGATTTTGAAGGGATTTAGAGCACAAGCATAAAGAAAAAAATTGTATTGTTCGTCGTACAAATGCTGCAATGGTCAGCAGGAAGAAGTGAGATATGAAATATTACTGATTAGATTTGCTTTTGCACACCACACCAAGACTTCACACACGGCCAATGAGCTCATAGTGAAAAATGCATATTGATTAGAGAGGGTCCAAATGGACTCAGTAATTTGCAGTATGTATAACCAGCCATCATTCTGCTATTTCATTATTCAGGAGTTTAATTTCCAATGCATTAATTCCAAACAAGCATCTGTTTAGTAACCCAGAGTACATTACACATGATGGGGTTGAATTTCAGGACAGCAGTGGTGATGTGTCACAATGAAGCTGCGTACAGTACTCCGCCACAGTGAACTGTAAATGCATCTTAATGCCAGCGTGCTGCACGGTTATCACAGTTACCTTTATAGCAGTTATTAGGTGAGAACCGAGAGTTGCTGTAGTGTTGGATGGTGTTAATGTTGTCTTGGCTCTGTTATAATGTATAAAAAAACAACTAATAATTCCTTATTATTATTTGAGTGTTTTATTTTGTCTTAATCTGTGCAGCAGTGGTCATTTACCACGCCGGTGAAGATGTACCAGAATAATGATTTAACCGTTTTTAAAAACTTTAAATAAGAAAAAATACATTTTCTGCTAATCATCTTTTGGCCTCTAAAATATATAATGTGTCAGAGTTGGAATTTACTGAAATAAAATCATGATTTACAATTGATTATGGCAATACGGTTCGCTTTGGTTGAATGGCCCAGATTATAGCAGCATCGATGTTCTTTTATTACACTGTGAAAACAACAAGGAGCACACATGTTGGAAAAGTTCAAAAAGAGCCATGGCAACGCTGTTCATTTCTTATTTCACTTCATTTCCACCTTTACATGTGCCTGCATCAGTTCTCTGTGGCTACTCTGGCTTCCTCCCACCGTCCAAACACATGCAGTTTGGTTACCTGCTGACTCTTAAGTGCCCATAAGTGTGAATGTGAACATGACTGGTTGTGTGTCTCTATATATCAGCCCTGTGATAGACTGGTGACCTAGTGGGTGTACCCCTCATCTCGCCTCTATGACAGCTGGGATAAACTGCAGCACTCCTTTGACCCCTACGAGGACACAGTTGGGGTAATGGGCGGATGTGTAGCTGCAAATCTCCATATAATATCTCTTCTTTCAGTTTGGGGTCAAATATGCTTTCTGTGCGAATGAAACAAGTCACTCATCAGAGAGAAACTATGTCGTAAGCACTGTACTACCCGGGCAAGTCATAAATATCAGTACCAGTGAATTGCAAAGCTATCTGTTTTGTACACTACAACTACATAAGTTAGGCAGCGTCAATCTAAAGAACTCTCAAAAACAATATATACACTAGAAGAATGTGTTATGTTGACCATGTATGTGGTCATAGCAGGGGGGCCTGTGGTCCTTTGTGTCCCCACCCCCTCATTTTCTGCTTTTCTCCCCCTCTTCAGATAGATGTAACTGACTGGAGATATTTAACACTTTTTGTGTGTCTGCTTTCACACTGCCTGTGCTGCAGTGTTGTAGATAAATGAGATAAGGTTTCTGTTGGCGATGAACACCAGGCCTGAATTCCCAAGGTACCGTTTTAGTTGAGAGCAGCCGGAGCACAATCCTAGACAGTGGAACAGTTCTTCTAGATGATCTGTTTTCGTGCGTTGTTAACTTGTTTTCAAAGCACACTCCTGTTGCACCATCGCTCTCCTAGCTGGAGATGAAGAACTTACTAAATGCTACGCTTGTAAATATAGCTTGGGTGTAATGCAAAAATGGTCAGTAGTGCATCTTATACCTGGAGTTCTATGAATATTATTCCATTCAGCTGGAGGCGACTCGCCAGTTAGCTCATCTTTCAGCAGAACGATGGATGCAGTGTCATATTTTAGGACATGCCACATAGTAGGAATGTCGGCATTCAGCTTGTATGGAATTGATAAAGATCCTGCATTAATTCCGAACTTGTCACAATCTCAACATCTATTTGAAGAGGGGAATTACAACCGCAGTAGGAAATGTCAAGTGTCAACTGTAGTTGCATGGAGGGTTCTGTGTGCTGTGTGTGGTGCTCCGGCTGTATGCAGACACGTATGGGAGATGTGGTCTGGCGGCATTCAGGGAATATTGTGCATCCCAACCCCCCCACTGCAACTCATTTCCCCCATCCAACCTAGGAATTTATATTCTCCCTCAAGCAAAAAGAAGAACCATCTTGGCCTTTCATTTTCCAGTTCAGGGCTTTCCTTTTTTGCAGATAAATGCTATCCAATCCACCCTGACAGATGTCACATTGCATCACTTCCATTTTGATACATAGCCTCTGATCCTGCCACTTGCAATAAAGAGCCAGCACCAGGGACGCCCCTCCCTAGACAACACTCTGACACGGGTGATTATTTTAAAGGTGCATCATTGGCGATGCTGAGTGCTGAAACCCTAGCTGGACACCGTGTCCACATACACTTGCTGCTGTGCCCGCTGCAGGAATGTGGGTATCAGCTTGTGTCTGGGTCAGGAAACTACAACAACACGACACACTCAGTAGTCATCACAGGTCACCCAGACACTGTTGCAATACCTCTGCCAGCGATTTAAGCTGCTTTCAACCTCTTCACAGCAGTGGCCACGAGTGCTGTCTCTCAGCCAGTCTCTCCACTGTGACTTCACAGGTCAGAGTTAGAGAAACATTCTGTATCAAGGGAAGGTTTTAGTGCTTCTGCTACCAGCAGAGAAACCCCACATTGTAGCATTAATCATACAAGGCCAGAGTACATCAGTAAACACAGTGTGTCAGGTCAAGGTAAAGATCAGCTCCCACAGCATTTAACAGGACTCAATAGCATACAGGCTATCTATTGAAAAGTCAGCGTTATTCATGGCATGTCTCCCAGCCTCCGATGCTCACAGGACAGACGCACCATTGTTCACTGAAGTGCACACTGAAATATTTCTCTGGCTACACAAAAAACACAGGATCAGCAGCAATTAGTAGAGTAAGAGAGAGATAAAGAGGGTAAGGGAGGGAGGGAGGCAGTTGAAAAAGAACGAGGGGGGAAAAATGTAGAATCAGCGAGAGAAAAAGAAAAGCAGAAAAGGGACAGGGATGAATAGAGAGCGAGAGCAAGAGAGATGAGAGAGTTTGAGTTTTAAGCCAGTACAGTTTGGTGTGTAGGAGGGTGGAGCTGCCTGGAGCCCCTAGTGTTGTAAAAAAAACCAAAGACATTCATTGTCGTGGGTCTCTGTGCATGCTTATGTGAAACCTGTTCATCAGTCTTTCTGTTTCTCTTCCCTCCAACCACTGACGTACCTCCAGCAGCTACAGTATGTGTATGTTTCTGTGACTAAACCTAGTGTTACCCAGTTTAAACGGTGACTCCACATGAACTCCGTAGACATACTGTACGTCTGTTCATTTGTACATGTGTATTGTCTGAAATTAGTTTTTATAATTGAGGTCAAAGTTCTCATTTGACCTTTTGTCTCTTTGTTCGTTCCAGAAGACAGGAAGTTGTTTGTCGGGATGCTGAACAAGCAACAGACTGAGGAGGATGTTTACCGCCTATTTGAACCCTACGGAGTCATTGAGGAGTGCACGGTCCTACGAGGTCCTGACGGAAATAGCAAAGGTAGGAGCCATGATACACTTGTCTGGGTGATTTAGGTCAGTGACAGAGACGTGACAGTGTGTGTGAGTGTCTCTGTCAGCTGCGGTATGTAAAATATATGTGACACATGCATCAGATGTGGGTCAGGTAGCATTCGTGTAGTTACAGTTTTTACAGTGCACGGTGTGGTGTGCTGGATGGCTGCAGGCAGTCACCAAATATTGAGACTAATGTGCCAAATACTGTTTGTTTGATGTGGAATTGTCGAGAGGGAGTAAAATTTGTCTAAAACTTTCACACTGTAACATGAAGATTCAGTTGAAGACCGTCAGGTTTTTAATAACCTGTGACATCATCAAAAAACAGGTTCAAAACCAGGACACTCGGCACTTTATCCACCAGTGAAACAGGACACTCCTTGTTATCAGTAATTGTACTGCCATCACAGCAATAAGTCAAAGTAATGCAATTTTAAAATGCTGACTTTGCCATCACTAACTCACTTTCTCAGCACATTCCTCATTTCATAAGAAAGCTCGTCTGCATTACAAAACCCTGATTCCTTTTCTGTTACCGTCCTCATTTATTTTGCAGTGTTAATTTGAAACATTTTTTTCTTATGGATGTACTGCGGGCCTGATACTGTAGTGCTGATATCTTGCAGGCCTTTTTAAGACATCGCAAAACTTTCGGAGACATCAATTCCCTCTGACATGCAGCACAGAGCAAAGAGACTAGTGGTTTTTCATGTTCTATTCCCTGGCCAGCTCTTATGGAAATTGTTGTGGAATTATATCTAAGGGGGTTCGGAGCCAGAGTGTTCTGACTCTGCAGTGGTTTGGAGTAGCAGAAGGGAAAGATGGATGTCAAAACAATTCAAATGTCCCCGCTGTGAGGACGAGGGAAGCTAAGAGAGGTTGTATTCGTCTTTGTGGCTCTGCATTATTTGTGTTCTAGATACAGTAAGTGACGTCTCTGGGTTGCAACACTGAAAACAATGCTATTATATTAATATTTATCCACTAATGATTTTTATTCAAGCACTACAGTATAGCTTACATTTGAAAGTCCTATTTGGTTGATTATTAGAAGTAGTTAAATGAGCAAAGTCCTTGTACGGGTCATGGCAGGCTCTAGTTCTTTTCTATCCATATCTCAATAGGGGGCAGTGGTTTGACAGCTGAATGGGCATCTTGATTGGCTGGTGTCCACAGGGGTAAGCCCATTAAAAGAGAACGAAAGGCAGGGCAGCTGGGTCAACCAGGATAGACGATAAGGAGAATAAAGTATGAAAGATTAAATAAGAATAAAAAAGAAACTTAAAATGAAATGAAATTAGGTGAAATAGGGTATAATTATAAGAAGACACGGTGGCTCAGTAGATAGTGCTGTTTCTGTGCTGCCACAGAGCCAGGTTCTTCTTATGTGTTTCCGTGTTTAAATGTTGTATGATTTCCTCCCGTCTTCTTAAAGTGTGATAAATTCACTCCAGAGACATCCCAGTGCAGTAGACTGACATGCCCACACATATCACAGAGAAATATCTGTGCATTTAGTAAGAGTCTAAAAAAGAACTGGTCATGTGCATCAGTTTCTCTGCTTTCCACTCAAAAAACATCTGGATAAATACAGCATCTGTCTAAAGAATGTTTGATGTCTAACATAAACTAATGCCAGTCACTGATTATGTTATTTGTAAAATGATGTGGTAACAAATATAAAGAATACCAATCTTTTAAATACAGTAAAGAGCATTCATTTATTATTCTCCTGTTTTGAATAAAAAGAGGTATATGTATCAAGATATAAGATGATCAGCAGTATGACCAAACATACAGTCACAGTATAGTTTTATGTATTGAAGGATATGCAGGGTGTGTGAACTGTGAATTAAACATCATAGAGAAAATGTAGGAGAAGGAAAATGTAAAGTGCCTTTTCGTTTGTTATAGCCTAAAAGTAATTGTGCAGAGGGTTGACTTAAAAACCAAACAGATACATTTATTGATATTTATGATATCATCATGGTGCTGAAAAAGGACGCAGTACTTCACCCTGATAGTTGAATAATTAATGTGCAGCAGCACTTTATACTTTGTGAACCCACAAAATCTAAAGCTTCATCTTGTTTTCACTTTGTCTACTCCTTAAAATGTTCCTCAAGGACATTAAAGGAAAGTGTCTTGGTTCTGTTGTTTGTTTTGGTGGTTGTGATATCGGTTGGCCTCTGGACTTCTCATACACAAATATTGATCAGGACATCCTGTTGTAATAATCCGTATTGAGTTCCCAAATGGAGTGGTTTTGTCCTGAAATGTTGTCATTTCTTCCAGTTTAGCCAGTATTTAATATGCATAGACAGGCATGTGGTGCTAAATAGTATGCTTTTCTGCTTCATCAGTGCAATCAAAGCCTGCAGCTTCTGCCTGCCTGTCTGTCTGTCTGATGCCCAGAGTGGGGCAGCCTGCTGTGCAATGAGAGCCTCTAACTGCACAGTGATTTCTGTAGTGTATTAATATACTGTAGGCTTTAAAACTCACTCAATTCAATACATTCACAATGTGTGTATACTGTGCGTGTGCGTGTGTGTGTGTGTGTACTTGCATGTGTGTTGTGTGCATCTGTTCTCTCTCCCAGGTTGCGCCTTCGTCAAGTTCTCCACACATACTGAGGCTCAGTCTGCAATCAGCGCCCTCCACGGCAGCCAGACCATGCCAGTGAGTACAGCACTCGCCTTCGCTTTAAAGCGCAGAAACATACACACACTGTGCAGCAGCCACATCTTACCACTGACAATAGTTGTCTTGATTAAGAACTGTAAACCTGCAGTTTTTCGCTCAAACCTCAAAGTTTAATCATCTTATGGAAAGACACCCTCATAAATTTCCAGAGTTTTAAAATAGGAAAACGGATACAACCAGAAATAGCCTTCTGTCTCTTTAATTAACATGGTACATTTAAAAAAAAAAACTCCAAATCTAATTTCCAGATAAAACTGTTTAGAATGATAATTGAATTTTGGGTGAGTCATCAATCAGTAGTTCTGCTTGCATAATCAGTGAATATAACTCCAGTGTGAGATTACATTTGCTCGTTATGTAAGCACACCGTGTCCTCTGAATTCTTTCTGTATTGGATTTACTATAAGCGCAGAAGCTGTGCTGCTCATTTGTATGTGTCTCGTGTTTAGTCATGGTCCCTGTATACCTGATGGTGTCAAAATGAAAGCTACTTACTCTGCACTCCAAGCCTGAATAGAGTTATTCTCCGTGGCATCCGGCCCGCGGACAGGGAGTCACGTCCAATATTACACAGTGGCCTGAAGTATACTCTGCTCTTATCCTCGTTTTTGTTTTGGGATCTCTTGCCTCACAAAAGCAAGGACCCTGAACGCTGGCCCACCCTATCTCACAGATGTTGTGTTTCACTGCATGATTTCATTGTTAATAGCTGCCAATGTGTGGCTCAAAAGCGGAAAGGAGGGAGACGCACTAGAAGCCAGCTGTGCCTTTTTGGTGCAACCTCCGAGTCAATCTAAGTGCAAATGACTGCAGGTCACAAGGAAAGACTCTGGATGTCCATTCTCCATAGATACCCTTCTTCTGTGTTGCTCCATCCCCCTATCTTTGCTAGCTTTCTGCTCTCGCTCATCTCTCTTTGGCAGCCTCTCGGGATATTAGGCAATAGACTTGTTTACTCCACCTTTCACCACATTGGCTGCTGAATTATTCATCTAACTATAAGCAGGGGGCCGACGGGAAGGGAGGAAGAGTTGGAGAGAGACGGAGCAAGAGGCAGAGAGAGAATGAGTGAATGGACAGGATTTATACCTCCTGCTCTGGTAAATTGATTATAGAAATCTGATCAGCATCCCATATCCTGTGGCTGCTGGAGGAGAGGGCACAGTGTGCCTACTTCGCTGAGATTAGCAGACCACTGGTGAACCATTACACCTCAGCAGGGCAGTGCAATTCAGTGAAAAGCGTTCATCAATGTAGCCAAGATCCTGAGAAATCCCTGGACCGCACTTCCTGTCTGTCCATTTGAGATTTTGATTACAGTTGTATCATCCCTGCAAAGAAATACACCAATTAAATGAATAAATAAACCAGCTTTTATTTACACTTTGGGGAACATTAGAATGATTACACAAAGACACAAACAGTACAATATACGGAACTTCCCATTAGTCCAAAGCTAGGACTTGATGAACTAATACAAACTTCTGCATCAAGGTCTTTTTCTGATGAGACTCGTAAAGATGACCATGAATAAAGCCCAGCGAGTAGCATCGCTAGCCGAGGTGCTGAAGTGTGCTGAATAATAACACTGCAACTAACTGCAGCAGTTTGATAGATCTACTGCCAATCCCCCAAAGCACGTACATTGCCTTCTTAGAGTTTATGAGTGTGCACAGACACGCTCACATGAATGCATGTGTGTGCATACATAAACATCTACAAACAGAAGCACTTTGTGGGTTCAGCATTTACATGGGCACACACACACACACACACACACACACACTCTTTCTATGCTGCTTTTCTCTCTGTTTCATTGTCACATCCTCGTTCAGCCACAGGCTAGGGTCAAAGGCTCATTGACTGATCTTATTGTCCAGCTCAGACAACTTGAGCTGTATACACTTGTGTTGTTTATGTAGAAGACAGGGGGTGGGGGGTGAAGGGGGTACCTACAATATGATGGTCAGTGCATACAGATACCAAAAACCTCACACTACTACCATCACTCCTTTAATGCACACACACACACACAAGTAGCTCAATTAAACATTTAAACACCACAGCTGTAAAGCAAATTGCTGAGAGTCAGCAGGGCCATGTAGGCAGTAAGTCCTGGGACAGATTTACACTGAGACGAGGGGGGTGCAGGTCAGGTCCGCAGAGCTGTTCGGATTTTTTTAGCCTGAGTTTGAGGCTTTCTCAGCTAACACGTGGACTGAGATACACTGGAGCGGGGTGATGGGAGGATAACAGCAGAACAGAGAAAAGCAAATGAGGTAAAGTTTGCGCAGAAAAGAGAGCTTGGTGATTGAGAGTGAGAAGAAAGGCAATGAGGGTAAGAAGAATCATCCCAATGTGACGTCCTAGCTGCTGGATCTTCTCTATTACTTCAGACAAAGAACAAGCACACGCACAATTGTAATAAGTGTCGTTATTTGATATGACACGTTGTTTTAATGTACAGAGCAGTATGTCACTGCCTTAAATAATCAAAATGAAATGAAAACGATGAAAAACATGAGAGTTTGTGAGTAAGAGAGTCACAATCTATGTTTTAAATCTGGTCCTAAACTCACAAAGGTGATGGATCTTTGGGTTATACCACGCACTACTTTACCTTAGTGTTTTTTTATTTATTCAGCATTTATTGTTTAAGATCTTTCTCTCTTTAGTATTTCTTCAGTCACTTTTCATGATGATTACTTAATAGATTACAGTCATCCATTATTGTGCTTGCCAAGCTCAGAAAATATGTTTATTTATGATTTCATTGGCTTAGCAATGGGTGGTTATGCCTTATTAGAATATAGTGCAAAGAATGGCAGATAATGATGTAAAGTGCATGAATTAAACAGTATGAACTGTAATCCTGTGTGTTCGTGTAGCATAATGCGTAGCTCCCTTTAAGTGTACCTTTTTAAATAAGATATGTAAAACTTCTATCGGCCATGTAATAATGCTCTTGAATTCATGAATCAATATAGGTAATGCTCTGGTCCAATTAATTTTAATAGTGAATAATATATAAGAAGTTACTTGTTTCCCAGTCTTACTTTTGATTAACAGTATCTGAGTTAATCAGATTATGATGCAGTCTATTCAAGTGCTAGCACAAGAAAACCAGAAA
>JAUMTR010000019.1:7128513-7185279 GCA_032270685.1 Microctenopoma stevenorrisi | reverse complement strand
TACTTTTGATTAACAGTATCTGAGTTAATCAGATTATGATGCAGTCTATTCAAGTGCTAGCACAAGAAAACCAGAAATAAAACAGTACATTTTGTGTTTTCAGTATCCTTACAACAGATTCTTTGTCTCGTATGGCATTATATTCCATCCACGTCGCTTTTTTTTGTTTTCTCATGCTAGCACTCAAGTAGACTGAGTCATAATCTGATTACCTCACAGCGACTGGGCCACAATTAAGGCTGTCACCAAAATATATGAACACATGACACAGGTTCATACCTAAACTAATTTAAGCTAGTGTACTGTACATGCTGGGCAAGCATCTCCTTTATTCACCTGCGAGAGTGCAGTTTGGACACACACCAGCTCTCACTAGCTACGAGAAAAAAGTATAAAGAGGCAGACCTTCCTTGTGGTTCCGAGTCTTATCCTCCTGGTTTAACTCCCCTTCCTTTAGTGGGTCTCTAGGCAGTTGGGAGCTGCCCGGCAGGGGGAATGTGCTCATACTTGGCAGCTTAAAAATTTAATGAGACTTTTACTTCACACTTCATCCTCCTCTCTTTACGGCAATAAAGATTCTGCTCACTGATAACCTGACAGGCCTAACTGGGAAGAGCTGGGAGATAAACAAGTGTGTCAATGGATACTTATCCAACAAGCCATAGGATTCAGGTGCCCCGAGGAGAACCAGTGGGAGGGCAAACTTAGTGCGCACACGTTCTTGATAAACGCTTTGTGGAGTGTGGAACATACATGAAAGAGAATGGCACACGCCTCATATAAACCCTGTTTCTGTTATTCAAGCAAACCCAGTCCTGTCTCGATTTACTTGAACCATTAGTTAACTGAGAAGTTGGAAATCAGTATCATCTGATTATGAAAATCAGTCCTCCTTCAAATATAAAAAACCAGAGCAGGAGCATACAGCTCTCATTATCAAATAACTGGAGCTTTATTAGCTTTATTAACTATGCGATAGTTTAAATATTCAGAATGTACTTGCACATCTCCTCTGTATTCTGGTCATGTACTGCCTCGTCCTGGACTCTCCCAAAGTTAAACTTCATAATAAAGTTAATGATGCAGATAGTAAAGAGCTGGACAGACACAACAGACAAACCAAAGTTAACCTTGAAGCAATCGAGCCCTGTATTATTATAGTTGGTGAAGCTGAGAATGTGACAGAAATCATTATTTTTTCTTATTTATCTCTGGCTTTGATTTTCTCAAACAGCCGTCTGCATAAAAGTTAAGTTAAAAACAATTAGTCAGTTAGATTAAAGGAGGGAACTAGTTTTACAGGCTGAGACAGTAGCCTGCCACTTAGTCAATCACTCACCTACAGTAACTGGACGATCAGTTACTCAGTCAGTCAACCAGCAAACCAACTGTTTATTCACTGAGAATCCTTCAAACCCGTGATTTAACTAGTGACACAGTTGGGAGAAGAGGGCTACGGGGAATACTGAGAAACGTGCAGAGAAAGAGAAAATCTATAAGCTACAGTCCAAAGATCCAGCGCCTGTCTTTGAACATCTCTACCTATCTGTCGACGTCTCTGTCAGCTGGTAGACTTAGTCTTGGTCAGGGTAAAGTGTAAAGAGGAAAATATGTAAATCATCATTGCTCTTCGTAAGTGCATGTCTACGGTTCAGCTGGGTTTAACCTGGAGCCCTCTAGCCCAGTAAAAACCCCAACAAATGCTCGGATTGCCGTCAATCAAACCACTTCACTGGTCACCGCTGTTATTGACAACCGTGCATCAATTTCAGAGGGCCTCTTATCGTGACTGACAAACAACCTTTCTGCACTGTCAGATCAGAGTAATATTTCGGCCTTTTATGTGCATCGATTGGCCAGTTTGGGTGCGCTGAGGGGAGGAGAGGCGGAGCACACGAAAGGTCAACTGTAGCACTAAATCATTTGAAGATTCTTAATGAAGGGTGTGCGGCAGACACACCTGCTGGTTTCATTATTGGGCTGTAGAAAGAGGTGATCATGTTGATAAAGGGATGGATAGCCGGAACCAGAGAGAGAGAGAGAGAGAGAGGCTCGAATAGAAAGAGAATGGCTTGGATAAAGGTGCCCTAAAAAGCAACATTTTCCTTGAAAAACACTTTGACCAAGGTCAATAGAAACCACTACCAGGCGTTACTCTTATTTCAAATCATTGTGCATTGCAGATCGTTTAACCTTAGCTGTGGAAAAGAGCACCAAGGTTACATACTGTATATGTACTGTACCGGTGGAGAAAAGCTTGGGGAACATATAAAGTATTTATGTCATGCACAGCAAGCCAGCTTTGCCCCTTGTGACCTTGTACACACACTTAGTTGACAGTTTATTAGGTACAGCTAGCTAAAACTAACAGTTTAATACAGCAATCCCGTAATATATCTTGGTATATCTGGTGGTTTTAAGCTTCATTTATATTGAAAACTGTTGATTCAGCTGTATATGTTTGGAAGAAGAGATTTGTGGTGCTGTTGAACTTTGTTGTTGTATTCTATTGGTATTACATTGTGATGACCTGTGTGTTACCGTTATTGTGTCCACAGTCTTTATAACAGTGGAAATAGGCTCAATAACAGAAACATCAGTCTGTAGAAACAGTTCAGCAGAAGTGCAGACTACATCTTACAAAATGACCACACAGCCGAAACAACGTCTCTCTAAAACTGCTATAGTGCCATAAACGTCACGTTGTAGTTTGCTGCTGGATGGAATGAGGGTTTTGTGTCTGCAAATCTGCCTACAGAGCTCGAAAAGTAGAATGTTTTTATTCTCCACGTATCTCTGCTGGTTCATGTTTATGTATGCCGGTCACACACGCTTCCCTGCAGTAATACAAATGTGCAATGATGTTGCATCTAGAATGCCAAAAAAAAAAAAAAACAATAACATGCAATTAGAGGAGCTCACTAGGTAGTGATGTTAACAGCAGTTGTTGCTGCTAATGAACACGGCATACCAAGAAATCAGAAATAATAAACAGCGACATTCTTCATGCTCTAGCGTCGGACTTTTAAAGTCTTGTTTAAGTGGCTGTTTCTAAATGTGTAGGAAATCATAACGCTTCTGTGCCAATTATTTCATGAAGCGACTTAAACCTTTAAGACATATACAGCATACGGTGAGCACTGAAAAAAAGTCCTTCTGCAAACTGGCTGAGGGAGAATTTGTTTCAAAGGTAGGTGCCATATAACCCGTCGCCCATACCAGGTTTGTCCTTGAGCAAGACACTCATCGCTACCTTCTAGTAAGTCGCTTTGGACAAAAGCGTCTGCCAAGCAAAGTAAAGCAAAGTAAAGTAAACCAGGGTCAACTGTACCTGACCCCTGTTCTCTAAGCTTCTGTTTCCTCTTCCCCTATAGGGTGCATCCTCCAGCTTGGTGGTCAAGTTTGCCGACACAGACAAGGAGCGCACCATCAGACGTATGCAGCAGATGGTTGGGCAGTTTGGTATCTTCAACCCAGCCATCGCTCTTCCCTTCAGCACCTATAGCTCTTACGCACATGCGGTGAGTTGGAAAAAACATATGTATCACATGCCAAAAAGCACAAATGGAAAAATGACTTAAGTATATTTTTACTGAATGATTATAATGTATGTTCAGGAAGATCATTGCAAAACAACTCAGTCTTCTTCTAGAAGCCATCATATCCTCTGTAATCTCGTTTTTATATTAACACAGCAGCATCATGTTTATCTTTAGCATCACGTCTGTTACATCATCCGTGGGTAGCATTTGTTGGAAGAAAGCCTATCACTAGATGACAGAATGAGAAAGTTGGCAACAAACTAGTGAACATGAACATGAGCAACCACATTTCTGGAAATCTCCATGAGGAGTTATTAGAAAACAAACCAGCGAAGCTTGTATCATTTAGCAAGACACTAAATCTTTTTTGCAAACAGGTTCAGATGAAGTAAGGAGGAAGGTTTTCCTCTTGGTATTTTAGTGTGAAGGTTTCCATTCACTGACGCTCAACCACCAGTGTGCTATAACTCACATTTGCATGTTTGCATGCCCTTCCCTGTTTTCTGCTGAAATTGCTAGTGCAAAATTTCGCTTGCTCAAGTATAGTCGCTTCCACTGCTCTCCCCTCTTAAACATTGTTTCTCCGCCGTCACATCCAGACTTTCACTACCCTCAGCACATAGGCACACGTTCGTTTAATTAAGTTGTACCTTCCAACTCCTCTGCCCTCCTACACACATCCAACATGCCCCCTTCAGGGTAAGGCAACCACACACACACACACACACACACACACACACACACACATGCAGCAGACCCATGGCTCTTTGATGAGTTCAGATAGCTTATGCAGCCCTTCTCAGATGTGCCACCCTTTATCCTCTATCACACTGATTCTCTACCCTCTACTCATCTTCTGGGCCCATGAGATGCTTCGGGGGCCACAGTTGACTCAGAATATTGCATGGGCAACATATCTGCACATAAGCTGTCTTCTTCCCTGCTGAGGCCGGGCACACACACACACACACACACACACTCACACACTCACGACCTACTTGAACCAGGCTGAAATGAGAACGTGCACTGAGATAAAAACCTGGAGGTCTGTCACAACAGAAACATCCACTGAGAATTCCCTTGCAGAGAAGGAGGAACGCAACGTATTTTTCCCTGTAATTACTTGGATATCTTTCTTCTACTCTTAAATACTAGGATTGATTGTTGACGTTAACAGGGTCTTACGGGCTTATCAGTTTTTCCGTTTTTCATATCACAGCTGTGGGACCCGGTGTGAAATGTGCAAATTGACCATCCCAGAGTAATTGCGAGGCCATCTCTCTCCAGTAAAACTCCCACCTTCATTACCATTCATGAAATGCAGCCCTTTCCCAGGAAATGTGGAGAAATGCAAATGTTTAAGGGGTGGCGGAGGCAGTGGCAGTCTGTGGGGAGGCCATTGTGCCGTGCTCAGGTTGGCCATGACTCTTATTTACCGTGGCACAGACCCGTGTCGACTCATACATTCGCACACAAAAGTGTACACACTCGTGCACTGTGGAGCAACTGCTCCTTCTCTCTCTCTCTCGCTCTTATACACACATATAGTATGACAAAGAACAGGATGATGCTAGGAAATTGAGTTCCAAGCAAAAGTAACAAGGGCACTGGGGATACTTCAGCATTAGAGAGAATCAATTACCATTAAATCTGAAGGAGAAATTGCGGGTTTGTGGTTTGTCGACACAAAGATTATACAGCATGAATGATGGTGGTGAAGGTGAAATTCCCCTTGTATTAGTATTATAGATCACAGAGACTGTGGATGCCATGTACCAGTATATAATGAATTCAGCAAAATAAAGCAACTTGGTGGAGAAACTCAGAGGCAACCTTGGAGATAAACTCACTTAAACTTTTGAAAAAGTAATGAGCACACAGGAGTCAGTAATGGATTATCAGCCAAGCTCTTGTTTTCATATCTTGCTAAAGAGTTATTTAATGAATCTAAATAGTCGTTCGGACGGCTAGGTACGTAATAATGTGGAATAAAGGAAAACATTAGATATCTTTAGTGTGGGTGTCGAGCTCTCGCAGCCGTTGTGATTACATTACAGTCACTGGTGCTGGCTACGTGCACATGGTGAGTAGCCTTGATTGCCCTGCACCCACCGGGAGTGTGCCGAAGTGATACGATGAATGTTTCTTTACAGCAAGATAAACTACACATATTCCCCCAAGACGAAAAACCTGCAGTGACAGAAAAAGGACTTTATCTCCAAAGACACACTACATGTTCGCCTACTCTCCACATACACTGGCCAAGAGAAGAGGCGGTAGCACAGTATAGAATACAGACATAGGGAGAGATGGTATATATAGCTATAACCAGGGAGTACAGTAAATGGTAAATTCAAAGAGCTACCCCTCCACTACAGCAGTGGATAGGATTATAGAGTTGAGCTGACAGCCAGTAAATTGGATTTTAGTCAAACCAGGAGAAGGAGGGGGCAGTGAACACAAATTGGAGGGTTACAACATTGACAACATATGCCAAAAATGAGAAATGCATTTTCACGATAGAAACAGACACTGGTGAGCTCTGACAGGAAACATCCCATTTGTGAAAAGGTGATTTTATGAAACACAAGCCGAAGCAGCATGTTTCATTCTAGTGTTGGTGGTGAATGATAATAGTTCTCCCATGAATCACTGAATGCAGGTAATAAAACGTCTTCGTCTCCCTCCGTCAGGACACAAACATTCTATTAGTACACGATTAGATTAGATTCAAGTCACTTTTCCTACAATGCCTTCTGAAGCCGTGTGAAGCCATTTTAGCTTGCCTTGGTCTCTGGGTGGAGGACTCCACGCTGTGTCAGGAGACGCGAAGAAGGTTTGGGCTGTGAGGGCACCTCCAGCGCTGTGCCCCTCTTTCTAAAAAGTGCATTTGTAGGATGGATAAACAGGAGAAATTGTTTGAGAAATCGGTGTAACTTGTTGTTAATAGTGAGGAGCGCGGGCAGACGAGAGGGATGATGACTGTAAACTCACATTAGGAAACATCTCCCCCTGTTGGAGGGACTCACATTCCAACAGCTATTTGCAACACGACGCACATGAGAAATGATGCTGAGACATTACTGCGTCGTTTGTCTGCGCTGCTGCTGTGCTGCACAGACACCCACACAGGCACGCGTGTGACCTGGTTTAGCTGTGTTAGACTTGGGAGGGCCGGCTCTCGACTGCCCCTGCCTGCTTCTGCGCACGGACTCACACATGCACACACATAAGAAAGAGATGAAAACAGTCTTCCTTCGGAAATACACCCTCGCATGTGGGTAATTAATGAGGCTCTTGAGCTTCAGTCTTCTGTCTTCAGGCTTTTAGTTCATCTCATTGACCCACTGTCTTTCTCTCTCTCTCATTTTTTTTCAACCTTTCTCACCCTCTCTCTCACCCTCGTTGCTTCTCTTTGTCTCCCACCCCTCCCTCCATCCTTGGCTGGTTGGGCTGTAAGGGGTTACGTGTGACAGTGCTGAGAGTCGGCGAGTCACAGAGCAGTGCTACGGAGTTAATTGCCATGTGATAAAGAGGTGATTGCCTGGTGGCACCAGGGGAGAGTAATGCCATCAGGTTGCAATAAAAAAGCAGATGTCTGACATTAAATGAATGCTGCTGGAGCCGGGGCAACTTTCTTTTCTACCTTTCATCTCATGCGCTCTTTTGTCTCCCTCGTTTCTGTCTGCCTTTTCTTCCCTCTTCCTTTCTTTTCAAAAGGAAGCAGAAAAAGGTTGTTTCTGTGATGATGACTCAGTTGTGCTCATTCCCCACCAGAGACATTTGCTAATAAAGAAAAATAAAGAAATAAAGAAGGGAATGGCTTTTGAATGTAACACCTTTGAAATTTTGAAAAAGAAAACGCATATACGCATGAAAAGTAAAATGTTTTTCAGTGTTTCTGTCAACATAACCTCTCTGCTTTCATGTCTTTATTTATGTGTTTATTTCGTTTTATCAGAGCCAGTTTTTTATTTAACACTGCATTCCAACATAATTACATGCTTGAGTTTCCAATTTGCTTTTGGAAGCAAATTTCATTTAGAATTAAGCATCAGTGAACACCAGAGTTGTTATCCCTGACAATCTGACGCGTGGCATTAAGGACTGCATTATCTAAGACATACATCGGGAGAGATACTAATATTCTGGGGTCCCTAGTCCCACTCCATTAGGCAACATAGCCCACAGCGAAGAGGCTACAAGCTTATTAGAAGCAGCTCTACGTCCTCACACAACAGAAAAGACAAAAAAACAGTGAGTGGTGTGACAGTGTATTTATTTTTAATACCAGCCCAGTCAGATCCTTCATTCTATTCTGCCCAACCCTATTCACATCCTAATAAGGGGGCAGTCACTGCGTTGCCAAAGCAAGGGAGTCCCAGATCCTCTAGACCTCTTTATTTGTTTCTGTGTCATTGCCTTTGTTTAGTTTCTTGCTCCCTTGCTGTCTTTAGCAGCTCTACCCTCATAAAGGCTCAATTCATCTTATTCGGGACGTATGGATGATCCCCATTTGTCACGTTGATAAAATTATGCAAATGACAAAAGGCGTTAAAAGATAGCAGTGGCAAGGCATGTGGCTAATGGATGAGATGCCAGTGCTGGGCATTCTACGTTGGGACAGCTGCTTTCAGGTTACCTGACAGGGACACTGAGGGAAAATAATTGGCTTTCCCATTGCTGGGTCCCCATGCAAATACAAGCAGAGTGGCATTCTATACCTCCACTGTCTCACAATATCGTCATTAGCATTAGTGCTAGTGGCAGAGGAGTTTGATTTCTGCTTATACGAGTCAGTCTCGGGTCACAGCCATCAGCATCTCCCCTGACACACAGCAGCTATCCAGCATTAAACAGATGCAGAGCTGGATGCAAGAGGTCGGTCCAGCTGCGTTTATATTCCTATACCACTCAGGTCTGCATGCCTGAAGGACAGCTCCACAACCTGCGAAGAATATTGATTCTCCAGATGAACCCACCGGTTCACAAGCTGCAAAAACCATTGTACAATGATGGATTTTCTTCTGAATTAGGCATTCAGTGTGTGGTTTTCACCGGGATCATTTAAGATGAACGCGGAAACTCAAGAAGTCTCTGCTCCTCCTCACGCATGTTGTGCGCACGTGAGCATGTCTTGTGCATGTGACTAGACACTCTGTGGGTTGCATTTGATGGAAAACTGCTTCAGCTCTCCTCGCTTCATGCTAAGTAGAGAAGCAGAGAGAACATAAAGCTATTGATTTTATCTCTTTGAGGGATTGCCCGGTGGGTGAAAATTGACTGCAATTTTCAGACGTTTTGTTTAACTAACATACTCTGAAATGTAAGTTGTGAGATACACTTGTTTGTGTTGTTTTAATCACCCAGACCTCTACTATAATAAACCTATCCCATTCTATCTTTATGAACTATATTAAAAGTACATTACAGATGAGTTCAGAGACCGAAAGTAGAGAATGACTCAGTCAAACCGAGTAGTGAGAAGTTTGCCAATTGTTAGGGGAAAGCTTTGCAAGTGTTCTGCAAACTTTGCTGAGATAATGTGCACATGTCAATGCTTTGATTTGCATGAGCCCAACAGACAATTATTAAATCGTTCCTGCAGCTGGTGACAGGCTTCCTGCTGGGAGGATAGACAGATTCTCTAAACATAGGTTGACAGGCTTCTTTTTTTCTCCCCTTTCTTTTATTCCGCTCTACTTTCTCTGTACTTCCCCTGCACTATCCATCCATCAACCTCAACATACATCCCTGCCTTTGTCTTACCCTTGCTATGATTCTCTTATGTCTCGCTCCTTCTTTTCTTGACTCCCTCCTAACTTACTACATTTTTCATTACCATCTGTCCTCCTCGCACCTCTCTCACACCACATTCTGCCTCCTGCTCTTTCACACACCCCATCCAACCCTCCATTCCTCCTCCCACCTCTCCGTGTCCCTCTTCTTTAGCTCATGCAGCAGCAGGCAGCCATCATGGCAGCAAGCCACGGAGGTTACCTCACACCTAGTGTGGCTTTCCCTGCCACCCAGATCCACCAGATGGGGGCACTCAACATCAACAGCCTCCCACCCACCCCCATGACCCCGGTGTCGGGTGAGTTTCATCAAACCCTGGGTGAGCACTCAGTTTCATTCCCTTACCTCTTTTGAGTGAGCGTGTGTGTGTGTATTTGTGAAGTGAAGCTGGATTAGTGGTGGCTCGTGTGTGTGTTGTGTGGTGCCAGCGAGGTTTCTGTACGAAGTTGTGTTTTTCATAACGTTTGTAGGAATATTTGTATGTGTGTGCGCACAGTGTGAGAATAAGAAAAAAAGGGATTCAGCAAGGCTAAGTGAAAGCGTGCCCACTGACTGGTAATCCAAAATGATTCCAATGGAGAGAAAGAAAGATCAAGATGAGAAAAAAATGTGCATGTTTATGTTGTTTGTGAATGCAGAAAATGTTTGGCCATAGTAGCAACCGTATAAAGAATATCAATAAGTACGTTTACAGATAAGGCGCTAATTTCCCCGTAGTATTTTGACCTTGTGCTTTGAAGCACTTGTGCATCATCTGCATGCAGTTGGTTTTGTTTTCCATAACAAACACCTCCTATGCAGATACATTACAGAGGAAAGGGAAGGACTTTGAAATGCCTACCCACTGCATAACATTTGCTTATTCAGCAGTGCTTCATTTTCCTTGAGACAGAGGAAACTTCAAGATTCTCCACTCAACAAAGGCATGAGCCGAAATAAATAATACAGTATCCAAGTCTTTTGTTGTTTGCTCACCTGCTTTGTCAACACTGCAGTATTAAGTTTTTAGGGTGATGACTTTGGTAACTTTGAACCAACCACTATGAGTTCGAGAATCAACAACAGCACACCAACATAGATTTTCTTTAGAGCTGTTGTAAGGAACAACAGCAAACTCTGTGCTGCACTGAACTTTCTGTGAGGAAGACGTTTAGGGCACCATTAAGTGAAAAGAAGTATGTTCACAGTTAGTCCAAAAACTTAAAATAATACTTTTTTTATCATCGATAAACATTTATTGCCTAAAAAGAAGCGGGGGGAGCGACCATCCGTCGGGGTCGGGGGGAGTAATGTACTTGAACATGACTTGAAGAAACAAACTTTCAGTATATTTACAGTTTTACAGTGTAACACCTGTGTGGTCCTCGTTACCTTAGCTGAAAGCTGAATCAAAATACAAATGACCAATAACAGGCAAGATGGGGAAAAAAATTCCACAGGTTCCCCCAGGACGTACCGTACATAAACATGAGATGATGGAACATGCCAGTTGGCACACACACATGCTCATGTGTACAGTACATCATTTTCTACTATGGGCAATATATCTAGAGAGGTGGCCTATTTGTCAAGTATTCACAGTGATGTTTTCAGTGCAAAGTGTGCAGTTTTGGGCGGGCATAATCAATCAGAGACGGTGATTAAAAGTGGAGCTCAGTCTTGCTGAGAAGCCTCTTATTTTGATGGGTAAAGCACTGACAGTATAGCAATTCAGATATTTGTGTTCAGCATGCAACACAATACTGCTGATAAAAGATAGTGCAACTGTATTGCAAGGAACTCGTCCTGTGCATGTGTATGCGAGTGAGGATGCGTGTTTGAGTGAGGGTGCTTCATCCTCCAGTCTGATCGCATTGTTTGTGCTCTTTGTATGTGTCTTTCTCACCTGAGCCTCTGGAAAGCCAAAAGCAGCAGTCCCTCGCTCGAAACAAAATATTGCTGAATGTTTGTATGTATATTCCGTTAAAGCTCAACAAAACAGTGTATGTGGAGAATGCATTGGGAACACCGGGAGGTAACGGATTGTGATTCAGAGACAGAGAACAAGAAAGTGTGTGTGTGTGTGTGTTTGTGAAATGCTGCTATTTATTTATCTATATATGTTCAGACTTGCCCTTATACAGATCATTACTTTTTACTACTGAATGTAGTAAATGATTATTACTTGACGAATTGCATTGCTTTAGAGAATTTGCAACAATGGTTATATCATGTTTTTTTTTTTTGTACAGTGCTTCTTAGGTTTAAAAACACATTTTTAAAAATAGGGTGGCCAGCACATTAAACACTTTAAATAAACTACAAAACTATAAAGCAGACTTTTATGACAATCAGAACATACAGCTCTGAAAACATTAAGGGACCACTGCAAAAGATTTTCAGATTTAGTTTTTTAAAGGTATATGTAAAATGAACATGTTTGTTTTATTCTATAACCTACTGAGAACATAACTCCCAAATTTCAAATACAAAAATAATCAAAGTAAAGGTCCAGTGTTCTCAGACCTCAAGTAATGCAAAAAAACTAAACGAAACAAGTTCATATTCATTCTTACACAGCACATTACTAATGTTTTTACTTAAGAAGTGTTCAGATATCAATATTTGGTGGATTTTCCCAGCTTTCATGTGGAGGTCTCTTCATTTTTCCCGGGGCTGTATATTTTGAAAGTCGACTCCATGGCAGAGCTGCTGTATTGAATTGCATTAGATTGAACAGGCACACCTAATAAAGTGGCCAGTGAGTGTGATTCTCCTTCGTTCGTTCATTAATATAAGCATGCCTGCCATCAGCTGCAGGGATGGAGCGTCTGGGTTGCTGCTTTGGTATACACAACCATTTTCTCTCTACTTTTTCACACTTGTGGCTATGACTTATTTAGACTTCATTGAAGGAATACATAACATTACTGGCAAGGCTGTCTGTATAAGTAGGCCAAGAGACTCTGACACTACTGAGAGACTCTAGGATGTCTGCCACTAGTCAGAAGAATAATTCATTGTAATATCTGAATCTGTTTTTTGGGTCTGGGAGCAGAGGGCTTCTCTGCTTCGACAGAGGTTTCATTTATGCATTATGTTATCTCATCAACTAAATTAGAGCTCAAAACAAAGCAATAAATTCTAACATTTGGCAGCTGTGAAAAATGTATAAATGCATAAAAGGTAGAAAGGTTAATGTCACCTTTCCTTTCAAAGCGAGAGCTGCTGCCTATTAATAGCTACACCACTGCTTTTCTGAACTGCATATACTGCTCTGCATTAATTTAAGGCTGCAAAAGTGGTTTAATAGATGAAAAAAACCTCTCAGATCTTGAGGTGTGGCGTTAATCTTTCGTTTAAATGATCACTATATCCTCTGCAGCATTAAAAAGAATCTTGTTTGTGACAGGCAGCCGACGTACAAAGAGGCACAGAGGTTAAGGGTGTTACTCTGAAAACAATGAGACATCCATTTGATCAACAGATGCAAAGCATTTAAGCTTGATGGTGCATAAGCCGTTTGCCAGATGGTTCAGCTGATTAGAGCATGTATCCTTACAATGATGCATGATGATGCTTTCTGAAAATAATGTTCACCAGGTGCTGCTCCCTCAGCGCTGCAGAAGAAATAAAAGTTAAACAAAACGAGGGAGTGAGGGGAAGAGCCAGAGTAACAGTAAAAGAGAGAGGGTGATAAAGTGGGTGAGGGACGAGAGGAAGAGCGCAACGGAGAGGGATGAGGATCCCGCTGGGTGTATGTGGAAAGGAAGGCGCAGTGTCACGGAGGCTTTGTTAGGATGCGAGAAGGGTGTAATCAAAGTCGCTCTAATGTTCTGTTGCACGCTTCTGCTCTACGCTGAAGATGTACATGCACAAGTACGTATGACACAAAATATACTACAGATGCTCCGCAGTCAGAGACACGATTACACCTTTGATGCAGAACAATGCTAGGACACTAATGAGCTGTTTGACTGAACGATCTTTCTCAATGTGTGCACCTGTCTTCCACGGTGCATCATACGTGTAACACAGGTGTTTAATATTTGCCGCTCACTGATCGCTAAGGCTGGTAAGGTTAGTCGGTAACGCACTGTATCCCAAAGAATATATCAGCATGACTGCACTAAGATTTGCCACTAGAGTGACGCATGCCGTCCGAGGGACGCGGAGCGTAACGCGGGGCTCAAGAACATTTTTCACTTTATTCAAGATTAATTTTACAATCGTTTTAACAAAGGACACAACTTTCCCCTTCTTTCAGTTTCTATCGGGCTTATTGCATCAGAACCATACCCAATCCCCAGAGGGAACGTGAATACTTCTGTGACAGCAATAGTTGCCCTTATTCCTGGAGTGTGCAAATACTTTCGCAGCAGAGCAGCTGGTCTGCTGGGATCTGAGAAGTCAGGTACATTGGTATGGTCAGTGCATTGTATGTACCTTATCCTTGGGAGTGCAGCAGACAGTAGTAAAGGCTTAGTCATGTGGATATTGGCTATATTTAGAAGGTGGTTTAATGGAATTTTCACATCATCGATTCACACAGTGGTTCCCAAACCTGGTCCTTCGGTGTCTCTGCCCTGCTTGTTTTCTGGCTCCTCCTGCCTCGCCCACTGCTGATTAGCTGGATCAGGTGTGTTCATTAAACCCTGTTCATATTCATTGTCTGGTCTGTTTGGAGACCGGTATCTGTTTGCCCAGTGTATTACAAGTACAGTTTAAGATTTTGCCCTGTTTACACGCAAAGTGTGATTTAGTTTGCCTCTGGATAAGCAAGTGATAAAGAACAGCAGAGAAAACAGGTGCTGTCCTGGGCCGGTGCACATTTTAGGGCTGCCTCCTGGGGATGGTCAAGCAGACCAGGGTAAGGTCACACCTGAGCATTGTGACTGACTGTGGCTTCTTTGTGTTCGTTTTAGTGGTAAAAGCTTCTATTATTAGATAATTAATCCTTTACATAATAAATATTGTGTATTGACATTTTATTATTAATTTAAGGTTTTAGATTTTATGAGTTCTTTTTTCTAAAACCATCACTACATTTAGATATAAAAGTCTAAATCTATGTATTTATTTGTTAATATGATTACTGTTTGGTCGAACATACTGGTGGTCCTGATAAAAAAAAAACGATTATTTCACATTATTAATTCAGTGTGAGCTCTTTTCATTGTTGTGTGTCAGATTAATCATCTGGGTTTTCTTCCTACCTTTCTAAATACGTACATATATAAAATATAATATTTAAAAGTGCACATTTAGTTCATTCAAATGAGTAAACAATGACAAATAATAATTGAATTTAATTTTATGTCGGTTTTATTTGCTTCACAAATGTTTATTGGTATCTAAGGAAAAAAGCTGACCCTTCCCTTATTCAGATTTATTATTCACACTTTAAGAACCAGACCGACATTTTCTCTGGTCTAGAGTCTAAAAGTATCACATTTTAAATCAGTTAGATGAAAGCATCTGTTTTGAGTGCTTATTACTTGCTCCAGCGAATGACAGCCCTTGTGCTGGTAATGACTGCACTCTACAGTATGGGTATACCAGTCCTCGCTGATTTGAATGTATAATTAGCATAATAAATACTTCTGTCGCATGTGAAGGCTTCTTTCGCGAGGCAATCATCGCAAAGTGCAAATCAACAGTTTTCCCCTCTAAGAAGCAGACTGCACAAATATGAATGTAAGTGCTTCCATAATATACTGTAAATATATGTGACACACACATATACGTAATGTTTATCAGCCCAGGCTTTTTTCTTTCAGCAATAAAAGTGATAGTTAAGAGCTCACTATACAGAATATACAACATGTTGTCCTGTAGCATTTGCAGAGCAGGGAGCAACATGTCATTATTATAGACCAATGCACGCAGAACACACTGACAACAACATGTGTGGCGGCACTTTGCGTGTGCATTGTAAAAAGGCTATGAATACAATTTCCCACAATGCAAGACGTATTTATCCACTGAGGTATAAAATGAAAATGTCTTGTTATTTTCTAGTTCAGGACGGTAAGAAATAATTTGCCATTTTGACTGAGAACATTTGCAGGGTTTACTCGTGTAAGTAGTAAGGAGGAAGGAGGAAGATGATGACTGGGTTACATGTGTAATGTGTACTTAATCAAATGTAATGTAATGTGTAATGTGATTTATTGGATTTGCCTTTTCCGTACTGTAGTTTGTTTGTTTTTAACCATTCAATTCAGTTTGGTTTCTCTCCACTAAAAGTTTTAGAGCAACCTCTACTGTCTATTACATTGTATTATGATCTTTATTATAATTTCCTGCTGTGATGTTACCAACATGATAACCTGACTGGACTGGGCACTCTCTTACCACAGAAGAAACTTAGGGAATTGAAAGTAAAGGGTCAACGCTACCACCCACTGCTATTACTACTACTCCTACTATCACTACGACTGCCACACATACAAAGATGCTTGCTCCAACAGCACTGCTATGCCTTGGAAAATGAATTTGCCTGATGATGGAGAGGGTGCATTATCTGGTGGTACAGTAGAGTGCGTGTGGCCCGAGCAGACTAGCTGTCTCTAGTCCTCAGAATAGGAGCAGCAGTCTCCTGGGTCCTGGTAGGAGAATGGGCTGAAGCTGCAGTCTAATTCATCACAGCACCGCAGGAAACAAGCAATCGTGGGGAGGCTTCAAAAAAAAAAAAAAAAAAGGAAACCAGCACAAAAGACACAACAGCTCTCACTGGACCCATGCAATTCCCCTGGTCACTGCAGTTGCCGGCCTTACTGTCAGCCTCCTCATGACTTAAATGCTGAGGCAGGGAGAGAAGGATGGAAAGGGAAAAGGAGAGGACAGAACGAGACAGGACCGGAAAGAAGGAATAGCAGATACAGAATAAAGACTGAGCTGTTTCATATGAAAATGTAGATGATATTACTCAGTGCTGGGAGGTTTGAGCATGTGATTTACAGCATATGTACCAATGCATTAGCATAAATCTCAATGCTTATTATTTGTACACTGGATTGTTTACCCTATCTGGACCACCTCTCCCAGGATGTTCTTTACAGAGGCACCAGATTGTGGGGATATGGCATTCTGGCCTGTTTCCGTGACAACCTGGGCTTTCTGTCCAATCAGGTTGAGGGTTTCCAGATTGAGAGGTGGTCCTCAGGGGAGCTGTACTTCAACAAGCTTGGATGCTTTGCCACGGAGCAGCTCCTTTAGAGAGACCATCACACAGTGAGATTCTGCTCAGAATGGGTACTTTGACGTTCCTGGCATAATTGGAAACACTTTCCAAAGGAGGGTTCTTTAAAATGCATTGAGAGAGGACAAGGAGCATCCAATTTCTATTCCACTCATGAACCTTCCCGCAGCTGCCTTTCAGGCGTGTACCATATATGTTATGACCCACCCATTTGTCAAACTGCCAACTGTTGTTATTTTGTCTTTTTTTATGATGTATAAAAGTAAGAGGCATCTTTGTGTTTTTAGTAACTGCTCATTCAAGCAAATCTCCCCCTGCAATCTCCCTCTATCTAGACCAGATCTTTTTTTTTTTTCCTTTTTTTTTCTCCCTGAAGTTGCATAGCGGTTTCATCATCTTGAGCAGTAGGAGCCAGCAGGATATCGCACAAACACTAGAGACAGGCTCATTTTTCACAGGTTGACTCCCCAGCTATCCTGCAGGATGTGTCACGACAAATGGCGGATATGTGACAGACTCACGTTGCACCCGTGTCCTTGCATTAGAGAGGAGATGCAGTGTAGCTTCTGGTCACGAACTTTTCTGTTCGTGTGAGTGTGTCGCTGCTTATACAAGTGTCCATGCTTGTGTTGACTCTGTGTAAAGATAGGAAAGGAAGGGATGTGTACACTGGTTTAATGTCTTAATACATTCTAACTGTTTTGTGCTAGCAGCAGCATGTGTAGTGACAGCGAAGCTTTTTCTCAGCAGGCCTCAGTTCTCCACCTGCCAACATCACGACCTCCGCTGTTCCCAGCATTGTCACGCCCATCGTCAACGGATTCACCGGCATTCCTCATCAGCCCAACGGACATCCTGCCGTGGAGACTGTGTACACCAACGGCCTGCCGCCCTATTCCACCCAGAGCCCCACTGCTGCTGACACCCTGCAGCAAGCCTTCACTGGAGTACAGCAATACACAGGTACGCTCCAGCATTTCTTTGTTTACTACGCTGCGTTTATGTTGTTTTACAATGTCAGCAGCAACAAGTAGACAATTACTGCAGGCTGACTTATGTATTTATATATTCAGATAATTTAGGACACTGCCTCAGAAAATAACATCAGAGCGGCTTTGATTACACGTTAGACTTGTGATCGACCTTAAGCATCCTTGACACCATTCTGTGTGGGATCCCCGCGTTTACACTCCTCTCTCCCTTCTTTCCTCCTTATCCCTCCATCCTCCCCCTCTGTCTGCCTCTCTGCAGCAATCTATCCAGCCACCACGCTGACTCCCATTGGCCAGACACTGCCCCAACCACCCCAGGTCATCCAGCAGCAGCAGCAGAGAGAAGGTGAGGGTGAGAGAACATTATTACTTTTACACTTCAAACATCTCATCCTGTGTAATGGACATATAAAGAAGATGAGCATGAGAAACCAATATTGCTTTTACGCCGTACACATCTCATTCTGTGTGATACATACCGCAGGAATGTGGGGGTGAGAGAAGAATATTACTTTAACTCCATACACATCTCATTCTCTGTAATAGATAAATAAAGTGGAGCGGCCGAGCGAACAATGTTACTGAATGCTGTTCATATCTCATCTCAGGTAATAGATATATAAAGCCTGCAGATGATAAAACGGTGTTTATATAACTAGATTATACAGTGTATGTTGGTTATTAAAAAGTAATAATTAAAGTTTCTATAATCAGGAGTAGTGCCAGTGCAGATACATGGGTTGCTTGAGAATTGTGGCAATTTAATGGACTATATTTATGTATATGTACCTAAAATTATAACAGTACAAGTATATTCTAAAGAACTAAATGCTATATTATCCAAAAATATGTTATGTTTTATATTTGAAATGTATGACCTAACCTCTCCCTCTGGAGTTGCAAGAGAATAAGGGATAATTGGACAAGTTAATATTCTATCTGTCATCTAGATGTAGTTTTTCATATCTATGTTTAATCTGAAAAGATGGTTAAATGTAAAAAGCAATTTCTCTACCCATACACTATCAACAAATCAAAGCAAAAACTTTTTTAATTCGTTCTTGTGTGGTTAAGAACAGTAATGTTTTATCACTGATAATGTCACAGATGTCCTGGAAATCTATTTCCACTTTTCTTGATTTAGTCAGATGGGAGATGGAAAAATGACAAATTGAGATTCTCTCTCCATCCCTCATTCCTGAACCCCGACCCCCACACCTTCTCTCTCTCTCTCTGTATCCAGGTCCAGAAGGTTGTAACCTGTTCATCTACCACCTTCCACAAGAGTTTGGAGACAATGAACTCATGCAGATGTTTCTGCCTTTTGGTACGGTCATCTCCTCTAAGGTCTTCATGGACCGGGCCACCAACCAGAGCAAGTGCTTCGGTGAGTTCCTCGTTGCCATTTACGCCATTCAATTAAACAAATATCATAATATTGTTATTTTACCATTTCTATTCGCTGACTTCTGAGAAAGATGTAAAAGCTTTTCTCTCATATTATACTGTAGAGATGAAAAGATGACAGGTCTGGGTTTTAATGTGTAATATAGCAGAGGGCTAATATAAGGGGACATTTTGATTCCCTATTTACGTCAGTGCTGCAAAGAACAAGTGAATGCATCACTGATGCTTTCTCACTGTTTTGTTAAGACAAAGCCGGTTCTCTTATAGTTTTTTCTAGATATTTGTGACATTTGTGGGTGTTGTGTAAAAAGTCACAGCTCAGGCGCGAAGATTCATAGTGAGGAAAAGTTTCTTTTTTTAATTTCACACTGCTCACTAAACAATAGATATTGTATCTGTAAAAGAAATGTTTTCCTCGAATGCTGTAGGTGCTCATGACATTTGGTAGCACGCGTGCACGGAGGGTTGAAGGATCCTACCTTGGTCTAAGTGACCCAAATTTGCATCTTGATGACTGTTGTGTTTCGGCTTCAGCATCACGGGAAAAAATGCGCTGAGCACATTGGAGCTAAACTCGCCATGATGCAGTCGATCAGAGTCCACGTCCTTGTTTCTGTATGGCAGCTGTGTGACCTGGAAATCTTGAAATGCTGTATCAGCATCGGCATCACCGTTCCCTAACCCCAATATCTGTCAATACCCTCACTGCTGAGGCTGATTCACGCAGCTCCACACCTCCTGTCCCATTTAGCTCCATCAGCCTACACACATCCACAGGCCCCGGGGCTTATGAAAAATTTGAGGAGGGCAGGCAGGGATGGTTGGGGGGGGGGGACAATTATGGATCAGCATTTGTTTTCACTTCAGGGAACCACAGTACCCTGGTCAAAATTGATTGCCAATCCTGTCTCCCTGGAGGGACTTAATAACATATAAATTCATGAACGAAGAGCTATTTGCAGTATTGACTTATACACTATGCATTTGCAACATAATGTTAAGCCCGGGGAAGGAGGTAGCACGCAGGTGTAATTAATCTAGAATGGAGAAAGAGTGGATAAACCCAGACTGATGGTGTTCTACAGTCAGGGAAAAGACACAAGGAGCGAGAGCACACTTGTATTGTGTGACAGGACTGAGCAGAAGAGCTTCGAGCAGCCTGAATGTGTTAACCCTTATGGTGGGTTACGAGGTCACCTCGTTTCCCTGCCTCCTCCTCGAGGCCGAGCCCTCGCACTATTGGGCCGAACCAGAGCCAAGCAGTCCAGGTAGAAATCTGTCTGTGATGGCTGTGGATGCAGAGAAACGTGTGTGCTGTTTTTCTTGGGTCATCGACTGCTTCTAATGACACCACAGACCCAGGGGAGTGACTAAGGCGGAGACACACTTCACTGCAGCTTCTGGTCACTGGATTCTCAAGCTTTTATTTTTACACGTGTTGGAAACAGGATGTTCAGCATCGCATGGAGCAGGGGTGTATCTTGGGGGATGTTCACTCAGGGGATTTTGTGTCTGTGGCAGACTGGTTACCTGCTGTCACTAGAAACTTTAAGTTTAAAAACCTTTAAAAGTGGTTCACATACACTCGTGTTCTGTTATGTTTCTTCCAGTTAAACCTCCAAAGTCATCGGGTGCATCTTTCTTACCTTCAGAAGTCTATCACACTCACATCCTTTTGGGAACAATGACTTCTTTTGACAGGAACACGCTCACATCTGTTGCATTTCAAGTTCCAATGTTGTTTGACTTTAACTTGATGAGATGTGGTGCAGCAAAATCCTGTTTGAATACACTAGTTTAAGAGTATTACGAATAAGAATAGATCAAAAAATATGTTGTTTGTGTGTGAAGAAAATTACTTGATAGCATGTTGCAGCAGATAATTTGCAGCTTAAAAGTACTACCATGCTCCACAACGTCATATAGACTATATGAGTCTTAACCAATAAATATATCAAATATTGACTTGATATCTTAAAATTGTTCTGAGATGTGTAGTAATACGTATTTTGTTATTTTCCGCAGGCTTTGTGAGTTTCGACAACCCTGCTAGTGCACAGGCAGCTATACAAGCCATGAATGGCTTTCAGATTGGGATGAAGAGGTTGAAAGTCCAGCTAAAGAGACCAAAAGATGCCAGCCGCCCTTACTGACACAGCCTACCTTCAGTATTCATTGCAGCAGCACAGGTGAGCCTGTGGTGTCGGACGTCTGTCGGCGGTTCAAAATCTTGATCCCAAAATCTGTTGACATTAAAGATTTAGCTTTGGTTTGAAGACTGTCAGATTTTTCTACCACGTTGATAGTCACACTTTGCACTTCTTGGGGTGGCCTGAATTTAGGAGCTTAGATTTTTCCTATCTCTTATCACAGATGCATATCAAATATCTTGCGTTCAGTGAAAAAAAAACTATAAGAGTTTCCATAGTTTTAGCATCAGCAGACATGCGGAAGAGTTGATTTCATATGCGCCGCAGTAGGCGTATTAATTATGGGAAATGTCATCATTGTGATTGACAAAGATTGATCGGTGTGCTGGTGTGGGTTAGCTCTCTCCACACCATTAGACTGATATAATAGAGCCATATTGAACTATCCAAAGTTTAAAGAAATGGATCTTTGAAATGACAGTTTAATGAGCAGTGAGATCTGAAATTGCCTTTCTCTTCTATTTTTTCAGGTTTTAGAGGACACGTGAAGATATCTCGGAGGAGTTAAACTTTTTTCTTTGAAAGCAAAATATGTTTTTAAAAAAATCCACACATAAGGAAGTTCTGAAGACATATCAGCATTTACGTATGAAGATATAGGTTATGGCAGAAAAGCGAAGACGCGAGGAAGGAGGAGGGGGCACTTCACCGGGGGAACCTAACAGTAACAGATGGCACAGTGCAAGAAGAAGACGAGAAGAAAAAAAACTGAAAAAAAGATGTGATGAGACTGAACAACAGAACTTTTTTTCTTGCTGAGACTTGAATTGTTAATTAAGCAACAAACTAACAAACAAAAAAAGCAGCAACAACAAATAGATTTCTATATACATATTATATACACATATATATAAGGAAAGAGGCGCTTGTGGCTTTTACTGTACTGGACAAATGAGGGTTAAAACTTGAAGATCAAGAAAAACAGTGGAAAAAAAGAAGCTGTACGTCCACTGACAGACTTTCTTTCTCTTTCCCCTCTTTCTCTTACTCTCTCACCGTCTCTCAGCAAGCGCAGAACTATGACTCTTGGAGGTCACTGAGGTTTCCATTAGCAACAGTAGAACTGCAAATCTTTCACCCCTAAGGGACCAAAGGACCAAACATTTTTATTGCTCTGAACAGTAATATATAGTATTGATGATACTAATACTACAAACTACTACTAATAATATTACAAGTTAAACTTAAGAAGAAATACTAGCTTCAGGTTGAAAAAAAAGAGGAAATGGGGTGTGTTTGTTTTTTTCTTTTACATTTATAGCTACTGGGTTTGAGAATATTAAAACAGAAAAAAATGTTTAAAAAAAATAAAGTTATACTATTTTAGTGGCGTAGAATATGTGGGTTGGAAAATGTTCTGGGCATGTTCAGATTAGTTTTTTTTGTTTTGTTTTTTTGCAACTCATTGCTTCATTTCACAGTATTTCATCTCGGAGGTGTGACCCGTCTGTGTTATTGTGTCAGAAGAAGAATAAAACAGTCCTGTAGTGCCAAAAGTGACACAGTAACAGCCCCTTAAGGCAGACGCCACAGACCGACAATACAGCGCGTTTAGCCATGTAATGCTGTCTTCTGTTCTTGTCAGCACATTGGAGTTACATAACTGGAGCGAGAGTCATTGTTTAAGCCTTGATATTACAGGTAATCTGACCATAAACCACTGTGCTCAGAGCCTGTCCGACTGGACACGCAGCAGTGAAACAGCGCAGCAACTGCAGCTGCTAAATAAAAACTACAAACGAACCTGACAGCAGTTGTAAAAACATCCATCAGTGTGTCATAGCAGTCCCTGCCAGGTCGTGCCCTCCCCTGTTTCCATGCTTCACCAGCTGCTCTCAGCAGGTGGGAGCAGATTCCCGTCATTTTACTCCTCACTCTCTCGTCTCACCTCCAAGTGCCAGCATATCACTCTCTTAATAGGGAGCATCAGGGGCCCGAGAGCTAACCCACAGCATAATTAGAATAATGATAATATTGATCAGATGAGGAGAAGCACCGCAGGGCAAGAGATGCACAATCAATTCCACATTGGCATTTTGAATAAATTGACTGAGTGACAGAGTTTATTTTTTCTCTCAGTGGCTGGATGAGAGTCCTCCCTCCCTCCCTCCCTCTCACGAAAACCTAAGTTTCAAAATGAACCCTGAATCTGAATCTGCATGTCCTGTGAGACACATCGAACGCAATCAAATCTATTTCCTCAATGCAAAGAAACGAAAGGGTTTGTAGGTTACAAGGCTACAGCGACACCTGTATATAGTCTGTAGAGTAGATTGTATGAGTTCTTCAGTGAAGAGCAGCTATGTGTGCGTCTTTTTTTTTTCCCCCAAAGGGTATAATAGCACAGTAAGAGCTTGTACACAGTGAGGAACAGCCTGGCATTACCAGCCTTAGGAGGTCAAATTAAGAGCAAAATGATCCATCAAGTAGACAGCAGCAGCCCTGTAAGTGTAGCTGCTACAGCTGCTGCTGCTTCAACAAGACGACAGCTCACCATTAGCATCGGCCACACATGGGTCCTATACAGCGCGGTGTCACGACACATCGCGCCATATCACGTATGATTAATTAACTGTGGTGATGCTTTTACGGAGAGACGCGGGACATTCGAGATGAAATCTGTTTCTCACAAATCATTTTGCTTCAGTCTCTGGTCTGTTTGCTTAACATTTGCTCAGTTGTCTTTTCATTTGAAATGTTTTCCAACATGCCATTCCCGTGCTCAGTTTGCTCTCTGATGCAGCTTGCCACTCAGGACTCTACTGACTACTACTACTACACCTCTGTAATCTGGTGCATTGGCAGGTCCAGGTCCTGACAACTGTATCTCTGCGTTGTCCTCTGACGTGCTTTGTAGATGTGTGATGACTGCTTCACCGATTCAGTATTACAAGAAATGTTTCTTTTATTTATGAATTTTTTATTGGTAGACCATTAACATACATTATCCTCGTTCACTGTATTATGTTGCAGGCGATATTTAGAAAAATTAAGTCTTTACAAATGCCTTTTCTAATCAATCAGTTGCCAAATTATGCAATCATATCCACTGTCTCCTCATCAGACTTTAAATGTGTGCCAGGTTCCTTGAAATGCTAATTTTATAGATGTGTTACTTTTCATGAAATATTCACTAGCAGTATGAAATACTTGGTCGTATGATATAGTGTCACAGTGTAGGAGGAGTGCCAGTTCAGGCTGTAATGATATACAATGGTTTTGTAGTGAAAAGGTTAGATTTCATATATATTTGAGAGAAGACAGTTTTTCTGCCCCTGGTGAGTTACTGTTAGTTTCCTCTCTCCTGTCAGGGCCCAGCAGCTTTAGAAAGCTTTGATATATGCCCTCCTTTCCTCAGGCCACACGGAGCCTTATAAAGCCACTCCAATTTTTTTTCTTATGGGATTTCTGCTGGAGAGTTTTTTGAATTATTAAAATCAAATTAAATTTGGCCTTCACAACAGCTTGGGTAATGCAAATTAAAGATGCCAGCTGTGGCTGAAATTGGATGAGTTAATTTCATTCTACCAAGAAGGGGAAAAAAATAAATTTGATTGAATGCAATTAAAACAGTGAAGGTTTGTGGATGGAGACAGTTCCCAACCTGATTGAGTTTGCAGTTGTGAATGGAGCGCATATGCCTATGTATACATATCGGCTCTGTGATTCAGAAATTAAAAAAAAATTAAATGTGCTGTTGAAAATCTACAAAAAGAGGAATATAACAATCTAGTAGTTTTATAACGCAGCTGCATGTGGTCGAGCTAAAGTTCATCTTCTACATTTTTTTCACTTTCCTTTTTTTGTTTTCTCAGATCTACATGTATATGTAATTGTACCATGGTGCCCTTTCATTTTCTGAGCATGCTCAATGGGGGCTGGGAGGGTCAAAGATTATGATTATGGTAGTACTCGTATTAACAATATGATTCTTTAACTATGGTTTGAATGCTAAGGATAGTAGCTTATTATAAATATGAAATCTGTATATTATTGAAAATCAGCACAGGACCTTCCTTTGGGTAAATATAGGATAGGGTTTGAAATGGGTGGGGAGGTGGGGGTCGCTTTATGAAAATGTTAACTTTTAACTTTCTGGTTTCTCAGCACAAAGCATTCAAAAATATATGAGCAGCAGTATGTGGTCTGTGAAGTTCGACTTTACTGACATAAAGGGCGCAAAAAGAGGAATCTTGGTACTGTTCTTTAACCCCGGAGGAGAAAAGGCTGTTTACAAGTTGTATTACTTTTCTTTCTTTCTTTTTTTTTAAAGGAGAGCGCCACCTCTTTTTGTGGCAGTGTCAGTACAGCATGGATTAACTGACAGGGAAAGCAGTATCTTTTTATAAAAAAAACTTTAAAAAAGCTACGTGTTCTGTATTAGCCTGAGAAACCAAACATTTTTCCCCTGTTGAAATTTCTTAATACTTGCTGCTTAGATTACTTCATATTATTGATTGATGATCTAATAATTTTATAATTAATTATTGGGTCAAGTATGTATCTTGATGTTTATTTATTTATTTATTCCTTTATTTATTTATTTATTTATTTTTATGGTTATGGTCAGATAAAGATATGTATCAAAAAGAAATGCTTATTGGGGCTTTTCTCTCTTTCTCTCCTTTTTTTCCAATTTTACAATAAAAATTCAAACTGGATGTTTTGTTTCTCACAGTTATGTTTGTGATGTCGTGCTGAACCACGAAGCAAAGAGTCCGGGACGTATTGCAGAAATAATCTTTTTTTGCTTCTGGAGCACCTTGAAACTTGCAGGATGCAGAGGTTGCAACCTCTGACAGCTTGGAGTCTGCTACTGACACCTGATCCATGTTGTGGGATGAAACTGTGATGATGGTGTCACGGTTACTGCTACCTATCCACAGCTTTTTAAAACATGTGGTATTTCTTGTATTTCTGGAGTATAGGAACTTCTGCTGCTCAGTAGTTGACTGCATCATAATGCGCTGGAAGCTGAGATGTGCCCGTTTCATCCTCGCATGGAGGCTCAGTGTTGCAGCGTGTACGGTGATTAAGATGATCTGTCGTTGTGGAAACCGAAGGATTGTTGCTTTACCGTTAGCAGTTCACCTGATGCTTCTCCGCTGCAGGGAGACAACTGAAATATGTGTCAGGACATAGTGTATATGATGGGAACAAAATATAATAACAAATCACTGCCTGTAAACTTCAGACATTATCAGTCGGGAAGTGTCATCAAGAGGCTGAGAGAGAAATGTGAGAACAAATAGACATTATAATTTTGACAAGAAGGAAGGTGTAAATTGACACAAGGAAGACGCCGAATATCACTCGAGTTTATTGTGTCGCTTTGATCCCAGAATTGAACTCTGATGCAGCATCTGTTGACAGCTGACTTGCCTCTCCACATCCACTTTGCAATCACCATCTTCATACATCAAGAGTTGCTGCAGCAACAGCGGCACAGCTGAGACACAGCAGAAACAGATATAGAAAAAAAGTAGAGCCATTGGCTCATGAAATAAATTGTCCCAATTACAATAAAGTGTGGCTCTTGGTCAGTGTGCACGGCAGGCAGTTCATCTTTATTACAATCAGTTAATGAAAATCAATCCCCTTCCTGATAAACTCTTATCTCCACGGCCTTTGCGCACCCCTGGTGCAGGGAGATAATAAATTAGGGTAATATTGCCTTTGATGAGGGAGTGAATTGCAAATTATTGTAACTTTCCAAGATTTATGATGCAGATGCTTAATTTCCGAGCTGGGTTTTTCGGGGCGTCAGGGTGCAGAGGGGCCATTTGTTAAAAGTTTGGTGACACAAGATCGTTAATAAAAATACACACTCAGACAGCCAGATGTTCTCAGCTGTTCTCTACTGTTACAGTAGCAGAGAAAACCCTGCTGAAGTGGCAGAAACTCCAAGCTTGGTGGATTTTTTCCCCCTTTAACTATAAATACATATGAAAAGCCACAAACCCAGGGGATGCAACATGTTTACTAAAGTAGGACTGCCAATCACACGGCGGTATTCCACACACCCCCATCTCCATCACACAAGCCAGGAGCGTATGATATGATATGTAGGTCAATACCCATTCTGCAGCGAGCCAGTGGGTGAGATATGTCTAGTTGCTCGCTGTCACTCTGATTATTGAGAAGACACTGAAAGATTGAGTTGGTCAGGTATGAGAGAGCCTGCGGTAAGAGATAGCTGTATAATCGCTGCCCCTAGAGACGTCTAAAAACAGCATACATGCAAACTCCCTGAGAAATGAGGAACTTTTCGCTCTGTGTTCTGCAGGACTGACCCATGTAACAGGGTGTAATGTGTGTGGGTTTTCGACATCGTCCTCGTGGTGCAACAATCAGACTCTGAGTGCATCATTAGGCAAAATGCTTCAGTCAGAGGGGGTTAGGGGAAGCTGCTCGAATGATGCAAGGTGATCATTTAAGGAGACATTTTTGAGACCGAAGGCAAACAGGATTTCACAAAGGCGTCTGTCTATAGTTTAGAACTAGAGCTGACCAACATCTTATACATCATTTAGCATCAGTAACTAGAGTCTAAACAGCTAAAATGCAACTAATTTGTTTTCTACACGCTAGAAACCTTAATAATCTTCTACATTATATTTTATTAATGTTTTCATCATGTAATATGTATCAGAGGGTTTGAATTTCCTCTCAAGCTCGAGGTATGGTGTGTTAAATATCAATATGAAAGTAAATTTGAGCCTCATTTTGGTCTAAGGCAAGTCTTGCATTAAGACAGCCATCAATCTATCCATTATCAATCAAGGAGAGGACTCACACACCACTATCTATTTATCTTGCCAAGTGCTCTATTAATATCAAATTAATTTCCCCATTGAGAGTATCAATCACTCAAACTGTTTTTTCTCAACTCATTAGCTTAGTAATTGTCCTTGTTTACAGGGGGAAAGTCAAGACAGGATAGCTCAAAGAGGGTGGACGAGCAATCCATACAAGCGTGAGCAATTTCCTGCACACCTATGCTGCATCCTCTGTGATGGTGCACATACACTTCTTTTCCAGCTCCTCAAACGTGGAGGATTTAATGTCAAATTCCATTTTAAGAAGAGCTTCCACATTTTAAATGTTTGTCAAAAAATCTCTCCACTTTTCAACAGACTGAGCGGACGCTCTCACATGGGGTTGTTATATAAGGCTGGTGCTGCCTGACAGCGCTGTCAGATGGCTGCATTTCCACAGATAAAGTGAATCAAGACGAGGCCGGAAGCGTTTTTTTTTTAGATTCTTAAAGCAAAATGAAGGCAACGCATCTCATCATCTCAGTTTACAGCTCGGCTGCAGTCATACGCGATGAACAACAGTCGTGAATTTAATGGAAGATGTTAGGAAGAGGCCTGTGGTGGAGGAGTTGTTCGCATCCTTCACTGAAAAGGAAACAAAAACACATGCTGCAAAATGTACTGTAAGTGGCTCTGTAGTAAAAATGTCCCCGGTGACTGATATATTATATACAACAACATTATTGGACTAATAGTGATGCATTTGTGTGTAAGCAGCCTTTTACTGCTGTAGTTGGTCACATGGGGTTAGTGTTAAGTACTTTAAACACTGTACACTTATGGATTTGTAGACCAGTGGTTCCCAATGTAGAGATCAGTGTCCTCCAAAGTATTATAAGATCCAAGGCACTGACAAACTGACACAGAACAGTTGTACTTTTACTATTATTTAGTATTTTTTATTGTAGTATTTGATTTAATATGTTTAAATATATAGTCATTACTAAAGAAAGATGCCAATTTTCCCTTTTCAGTTTCTGAATTGTGTTGATTTGCTGCTTTTCTTCGTGTGATTATTATTGTGATTATTATGCATGTTTCAGTATATTATTAAAAACCATACAATTAAGTCAAAGTAATTATCAGTAGATTCATTAATAAAAAATAATAATCTCAAGAGATGATTATTGTGAGAAGCACGAAGAAAAAACTCATTTCATCCCTTTAAGGTCTGTAAGGAGTCACAAGAACTCCAGGAACCAGCGCGTCTGGTATGTTTGCCTCTAAAATGAAGTGGAGGTGTAAAGAACGCAAATAAAATAAGTTCATTCTAATTATAGTAGCGCGGGACTTTTCACCACCTACACATGCCAAAACTTTTGCAATCGTTAGCACCATCACCACCACCCTCCTCTCTACAGTCCTCCTAATATTAGGAAGGATGACTTCACTCACGGCAGGCCATCTGGAATGTGCTTAATATGTACAAGGGTTGAAAGCTGTGACACATTTCGTTTGTCGTCTCCCAAACTTGGCAGCTCACTGAAGTCTCGTCTTTGACAGAAGGAACTGGACACGGACAGGTTACCTAATACTGCACTTGACAAAAACACGCTGTAGCGCAAAGCGTCTTTAAACTCAATTGACGACACAAATCTTCTAATTACAGAGCATTCATTCTTAATGTTGTCATAAGGAGGGTGTGTGGAGTCATAAGTGCGTTTTTGATGGGGACAAAAACTGATCACATCCCTCTCTCTATCAGAGAACTCATTGTTCATATATACTGCCAAAATCAGTGCGTTACTGTTGACTCTAACCTGGTGTTAACCACAGACTAAATCCTATTTGGAGCCATGCAGAGCTCTGGCAGACAAAAGCAAAGCCAGCAGCCAGCTCAGCACTCAGAGGTAACATTTACTCAGGGGACTGAGAACATACTGTGGATCCCTACAGCTACACAGCAAAGCCTGTCAAAACTGTCTTTACTATTATGAGCTGTCAGACCTTATGGACTGAGGACCCCACAAGGACAGAACAAGCATTACAGGCATATGTTAGGGAAAGTTCTTTTTTTTTTAAACGTGTTCAGAATTTTCTTTTTAGTGCTTCAAAAAAAGTTATGCGAGTGAGGAAAAACAGACCTTAGAGTGGAGTGTCCAACACTTTAATACAGAATATTACAAATACAACACATATGTTACTTTTCTTACAATAACTCAATATAATCAACTAAACACGACAAATGTAAAACATATTATAGTTAAAACATCTATACACAGGCACATGTACACAATATAACACATATATACACTCTTTTAATATATTATTATATAAAGATTTGTGTTTTTATACCTTTAAACTGGAAGCCAAACAGCTTGAAGAGGGAGCGTTTCACAGAAGAGTTGAGAATATCATACTGACACCGTTTGTTTGACTGATAGGTAGTTTTTTTTAAACATACAGTTGTTGGATTCTGTGTATTTAGGATTTTGATTTCTGAAATGTCACCTGTTGCAAAAAACAAACAAACAAAGAAATAATGTTTAAATACACAAAACATGCTGTTTATTGCCTGTAAGTGCTAATGAGATTGGATTATTCAGTGTCCAGAAGCCATGTTGCTCTATGGATTGTGTGCAGGAACCTGTTTACATACATGTGAAGCTCCATGTATGGTGGAGTGATAATATGTACAAAATTAGTGTTTAGCTGCAGCTGAGTTTTTTTCTGTTGACCCTAGACCCCGTGATTGTATGTATTTATTCTTTTCTTCAAAAAAATATGATGATCCATGGAGAATCTGCAATGTGTGAAATCTTTCAGAAAAAGTTCACAATTTGCATAAGTTAAAAGAAAAAACAAACAAACAAATAAAAATGCATCTGAGCCGTTGTCACTCTTTCCTCAAGCTGGTAATGCTTCCACATCCGGTGTGTCTCCATGTTTCTTCTTTTAAAAAAAGATTTAGTATTTATTCGGTTCATTTTTACAAAAGCAGCAGAATGAGAAGTAGGAGGGAGAGTAGGGAGTTGCTGGCTGATGCTGCAACCGATGCGTGCGACGCCCCTCGATTGTGAGGGCGAAGAGTCCTCGGGGAGTTCTGCTTCAGTTTACTGGGTGGCAGTGCCTTTAAATCCTCCAGAGCACCGAAGGCTGCCATGGAGAACTCGGGATCTCCCGTGGTCAGCAAGTCAAACACACAGGACTGAAAGTACACATCCTCCACCTGCAGAGTCTCTCTACACTTTGCTGTGGCTCGTTCCACTGTGTAGACCTGGTGAGGGGGCCTCAGAGGACCCAGCTCTGTGTTGGTGCCCTGCAGGCGGGTTAGCTGGCTCTGACGGCCCAGCGTGTGCTCTTTGATGAGCTCGTTGCGCGGGCAGCCGTGCAGACAGAGCTGCAGGCCACCATTGTCCTCTGAAAAGTCCAGGGTATCCTCAGGCATGCGGATAGCAAAGGTTAGGTAGCTGCCCACGCGCCGGATGATGATGGAAGTGCCGATATAACGGGCCTGTATCTTCACCTGCCGGCCCACTCCAGAGGCACCGCGCTCTATGATGGTCAGGCTGCTGCTGTCGCCACCGCTGCGAGTCCCATCCTGAAATGCAGACGGCAGGTCCTCAGTAGTGGCTTGATACACCTTTTGATCTGTACAACCATGGTAGGACTTGAAGATCACTGTAATCTGCAAAAACCAAGAGACACAGGTCAGTAGGAGATCATACATTTAAACATTTTACTGGTTAAATGATAACAGCTCGTTCCCGTCCATACATAAAACAATTGGTAAATGAGCTAAGGGGCATGTGTTTGGAAAAAAGGCCCATGTGGACCCTGAATCCCAGCAGTACCAATTATGGCCACAAGGTGGCAGCAGGAAATCACACATGTAAAAGGTTACGGAGCATGTTCATGGGCATCACCACTCTTCGATAATCTCTTTGATGCAACTTATTAATGCAGATTTATTTGTAGTGACCTCACGTTGGTAATTAACCAAACCGATAAACCGCAGCAAAATCTAAACCGTCACCTCACATAACAAGTTACTATTAACACTAAAATAGTGGCAATAACTTCACTAGTTGTCCTCGAATGTTGTCTTAAACATCACCGTTTCAGCCTCAGTTCTCCAACTATCTCTCATCACTTCTCCTACACCAGCACAGCCAGGGTTTGCTCTATGACTGACTGTGATTTGTATTTTAGCTGAGCTTTGAAAAATTCTTGACAAAGCGGTGGCTGTGGTTGTGTTTACACTTACGGGGATACTGTATTTGATGGATGATTTCCTGTCTTAAGTCTGGCAACTCCAAAAGCAGGAGTGGGGCACGCAGGTGCTGGCACACACACACATCACTGTACCCACGCCACAGATTTACATGAGGCTGAACGGCCGGGACACACTGTAAACGCTTTCCGAAGGGTTTGTGCAGAAATTCTGATGCAATAGGTGCAACGGTTTATTGTTTTACATTGTTTTCAAACAGGGGAATAAAAGTTGGTCTTGTACTGGTAGGGAGCACAGGAAGAGTCAACGACTTACTCGACAGTGGGAAACAGGAATTCTTTTCTTATTAAGCAGAAAACTAACATTAAAAAGCAGCTAATTAACCCGTTTTTAACACAAACAGTCTGTGCAGGGTGAGCGCTTTATACAGAGCTTTAGTGCCAAGATATAGATTTGATAGATTTCGGGGTTGCAACCATAAAGAAATTAAGAGCATGAAAGGGCAGCCTATCTAATTAACATTCTGCTGTCCAATTATAATAATTATTCCTTTATTTTCCACATTATTCTATATTTACATAAAAAGCGTCCAGTTAATTATTTGACCAGAGGGGTGAAAAAAATATTCCACATCGTGGCTGTGGAGGAAAATGTTTGAGTGAGCGTTAATCACTACCATATGACCACCCATGTGTTAAAGGTAGAGCGCTCAAGCATGTCTGTGATTCAACACCAGCGAAGGACTCCCCTCCTCTTTTTCCCCTCCCAGATCTGAAGGAGCTCCAAGACAAGAGGAATGCTGGAGGCACTGTGGAATGACTATTAACTTCACATGTTTGATACTTTGTGGGAAAACTCAGAAACACCCTACCCATGTAGGCCATTAGAAATAATCAAATACCATTTCTAATATAGACATCATAGAGTTAAGAGTAGTATGTTTCTGTTCTTAATCCCAAGTTGGACATGAAGGCCATAGCACTACACCTACTAAACTGGTGGCTCCCATTCTAGTTCTCCCCAAAGGTCACATTTTAAAGCTGAGAGGCCTTTTCTGTTTATTTATGTCAGAATTTTCTTCAATCGCTGCCTTTTCTACTGAGAAATTCATAATAGTAATAAAAAAAACATTCTACCTTGCTGGTCGCCGTGGCGCTGGAGCCGAGGACCACCGGCACATTAGTCACCTGCACGGACAGGAAGCGATTATCTATGAGAGGCCAAGCCCCTTCCACCTTGCAGGTCTGAAACTCATCTCGGAAAGTCCGTAGGTGAGGGTCTCCAAATAATCCACAGTGGGCGTATTTCTTCTGCTGACCGACTGAGCCCGATACGAGTACCCGGTTTTCATAGTCGCACAGCTCCGACACTGCCGGCCGAGATGTGCTGGGGACCTTGGCGGAGGATGTGGGCCCATCGCTGGAACAGTTATGCTGAGAGAATAACTCCTTAATGCGGAAGACGGCCGAATGGTAGACTAAATCACCCCTACAACTGCGCGCCTGCCGTCGGGTGCACAGGGCATATGCCCGAAGCGCAATGCAGTAGTCCACATCCAGAGCCACATCATCCTGCAGACCACTGGAGGGTGAGGTAGAAGCCACGTACTCTGCATTGCAGCGCTGGATTCGACACTGCTGGCAGTGAGCTGAAAAACAAGAAACAGTCAACATTATGTACTGCCGTTTGTGACAGGAACTTCTTCTCTGCAAATATGATGCGGAGCAGATCTACTGAACAAAAGCTCTGACATTTGTGAATTCATTGCCTCAGCTCAGTGCACGAGGCAAGTTAGTCAAAACTTTTCCACTATCAAGTTTAGCTCAATCAGGAGAGCCATTAAAACCCAAATGCATGAGCTCACGCGGCCACGATCCCACACTGTGCTCCAGAGTCAGTCAAAACTTATTTCCCCCAACTAGCCCTCACAGAAATAGCATGTAGCCTCGGCGTAGGAGGAAAACAACCTGTGTTAGTTTGCCTCAGGGTGTTGAATGTGGTTTGGCTGTTGCTGAGGCAATAGAAGTCCATTAAGATACACTACATGGCACGGCAAGGTTGGGGCCAACAAACTTTAGGAGGATAACAAAAGGAATATTACGAAGTGTTACGCTTGTTCACTAATACAGGGTCCAAATTAGAAATGAAACAGCCTGTGATATTTGTGTATCACCTTATCCAGCATACCAATTATGACTAAAGTTATTATTACCATCAAGGAAGGGAAGGAAAAGAGATACAGCTACTGTGGGAACTAAAAACATGAATATTTATCCAGAAAGGTGACTTAAAAGCTAACTAGGACATATTTCAGTTACTATTTCCAACAAACTGCAGATCAACATAGGACTGCATCAACAACACATACATCACTTTTACTGCAAGACAGGGATCCGTTGCAACAGACTGCTCTTGTATTGCAACACAATAATCTTCTGTTTACTCCAAAACCTCCATTTAATCTCCCAACAGCCTGGACACAGGCGACAAGATAAGCATGGAGATTTCACACCAAATGCACATGAATTATTTTGCACAAGTTCTTCGCTTTCACATACATATGATGCACCGAGGGGGCATGCAGATGATTAATGCATCTCACAGTCACTGCACTTCAACACAACTCTTGATAAACAACTGAGATGGAGTGTGAGAGGTCAAGATAGAGGCATTCTGCATCCCTCCTCTGAATTCCAACAGCCTCCTCTGTATCACTGCGAGGTCACCCGAGTCAGCTGTGATTGACACTTTTTGACAATCACTGCCTGCGTAGGCATCAACAACCATGCATCTCCCTAAAGGGTCTTTAAGCTCCGGCACTAAGTAGGCTACCAACAAGTGCTAGAACCACGAGGGAAACACAAAAAGACAAAACAGAACAAGCACACTGACCAAACTGTATTAGTATATTATTTATTTTTAGTGTGATGAGGTGTGGTTTCCAATGTCAATTTAACCTCTATGCAGCCAAACAAGTGTTAAATAGTTGATGTTTTTACTGACTTTGCTGCTCTGAGTCTCCTTTGTTATGTTATGATCATTAAGTGCAATTGTCTGTTAAAACTGACTATACTTTTCAATGGATCCTGAATTATTTCAAAGTTTGCATAAAACAAAGCAAAAAACATTTGTTCATGGCATCAGATGCCTGATTAACTGTTTTTGTTTAGACAAATATGGTGGTTTTAGATATATCATACAATTTTAAATTAGATCCATATTCAAAGTGCTGCAAAGAAAACATTTAGGCACATGTCTAGCTTGATGATCCACTAAATATATTGCTTCTGAAAGAAACTATTATAACACTTTATAATGTTTTGCAAGTTCAAAATCTAGTTACAAGTTATCACAAGGTACCAAAACAGAAGAAAGGGAGCCTTCTGAGCCTCCAGGGGTCTCTGGCAGTAATGCAGGGCATATATCTAGTAGTCTAGTATTGTCTTCTTTACATAACTAGTATTTTTATCAGGAGTAATTTAATATATCTCAATATGAGTACTTGTAGATTTCATTAGATATGGTTTTCATTTATGGTCTGTCATTTTGAAATCCTAAATACCTGACAATAGTTTCTCGTGTGATTTAGTTATTATAACAACATTAAACAAATCCAGAGCAAAATAAAAACAGATAATTATCTGTATTTTATTATTGAAATGAACAATAATAACATTAAGACTTTGTTATTGCACTGAAAACAGAAAACGTCAACACTGGGTCAAGTGTGTCAACTTCAGCATAAAACCAAAACTGAGAACAAACCTTAGGAACTGGCAATAAAACCAACAAACGTTATGAGGTGAAGCGTGTTCGTGGTGAAGTGATTTCTGCTGAGAGGCCAAAGAGCCGGAGCCCCCTGCATGGTGGCTAACAAACTTCATGCACGACAACCTAAACTACTCAGACTAGCTGTAGAAGTTTGGCTCGTTAAATGAGCAGCAAACAGCATCAACCTCGCTCCCTGTGCGCGTTGTTTTCTGCTTTGAGATACCAGAGCGCCGTGGTTTGGCTGCGGGTGCTGGACGACAGCAGCTAGCGAGCTAATGCTAACTCGGGGATGAGCCCGAACTTCGCGCAACTCCGTGCGAAGTTAGCAGCGCGCGTGGTCGCGACTAGTTCGCCCCCTGGGTGTTTTAGGTGCGAGCAAAGCGGTGGATTCATTCGTTAAAAACGGCTCCTGGACGTGAGCGAAACTCGTGCTGCTCGGCTAGCCGCGCTCCGGGTGCTGCGGAGCAGGCTGGAGGCTGCCGAGCTGCGGCAGGACATTACTTTGTCCCCCGAAGTGGACCGGCTGCCTTTAAACAAGCGCACACACACACACAACACGCTCAAAACGTAAGCTAAGGGTGAGCGAGAGTCGTTAAAGAGTGGAAGTCAAGTCACACAACGCCAGGACAAAGTTAACTTTCTGCACCTCCTTCTCCGGAGAGTGCGGGGCTCGGGTCTGCATGCACGGGAGCAACGGAGGGACACGGACCGTAGACGAACAGCACTTACCTGGTCGAAACAGCAGCGAAAGTAAAACCATAGTCAACGTTACACGGTCCCAAAGCTGCCGCTTAGCCGTGATCTGAGGTCCGCTTCTCCCCATACCAATCCATTCAGTTAGAATGGGGATCCTCGGCTGCTTGTCATCGACGCTGCGGCTGCGGGAAATCACACAAAAATTCGTCTTCTTCCCAAGCGCTGTCATTCAAAAGGGGGCCCCTGTCTTCAGGGCGGCTCTACGAGGGAGGGGTCTAACGTGAAGACGGGGCCCAGAGGTGATTTCTGGCCAATGAAAGACTAATTATTCACTAACCACTTGATATTTACATGTAGTGGCAATTACTGGGGACGAAGACAGTAAAAAAGAAAGGTGCCTTGAAAACAGCGGGCTAATAGTTACACAGCCGTGTATTATCTGTGCAGACACAACATATCCGTGCTGAGCTTTAAATATGGGGCTGGAGGTGACAAATAATAAAAGCTGTTTCATGCACAAGTGGGAGAGAATGATAGAGGCTCATTGCACTACAAAGCATTCAGGGCATCTGTCCTGTTTGACCCCCCCTCCTCCTGAGGACAAATGTTTGTGTGTGTGTGTGTGTGTGTGCAGCATTAAGCAGGATTTTCACACCTGTTGTTTTCTCACTCCAGACTTAGCACTATAACAACAGGCTTTGATGGACAATTGTCAGTGCAAACTAACAGATAATGTCTCTCTCTGTTTGTTTAGGGAATCTGTTAAGGTAAAATTCGCATTTTGAAGCTAGGTCTGGTAGAATCATGAGAAATAGATCCATCATTTCACCTCTGAAAAAAGTAAAACTACTGAGAAGCTACTCTGACTCAATTATTTTCGCCGAGCAAATCTCAGTGTGCTATAAATTTTTCCATTGCATTTTCAGTTAGCAACTTGCATGTTACTCTTTTCCTTTTGTGGCCAACTTTCCATGTCTCTCACTCCTTCATCGACACTCTGTCTTTCATTTGCACAGCTGCTGTGAGGCCGGACCATCTGCAAGGCACACAGGCTCACCAGCTTTCAGCCCTCGCCCGAGACACACTCTGTGGTTTCTGTGCCATGCAAATAAAAGATTTTAATGCACCAACCAATTACTGAATAAAATATTGACGTTAAGAAAATCAACACTTAAAGTTTGTGTGCTTTCTAGAATTGGATTGAAAGTTCAAGCTTTGTTTTGGTGCAGCTGGAGCGTTTAGGTCTCCTTCTGTGCCTCCCTCCTGACTTTATGAGGGAGAAGTGAACCTAGACAGTTATTGGATCACTGATTTTTCTATACACATGCAGGCTCCTCCGGCCACACAATTGTGTGATTCAGGTGGCCTGTCAGTCCTGTGAAAGGTCTTCACAGGCCCGTGTTGATGCGGGGCTGATATATATAGTGGAGGGGGAAACGAAGACAGCTCAACCCAAGTGGAACGTGTGGATTGTTCTGAGCTGCCAGAAGGGCCTCTGTCACACTGGATCCACTGTGCCAAGTTTATCCCCCCAGAGGGCTCTACCTTACTCTGTTTGTTCAGCTAATTTTGGAGGCTTGGGTGGTTGATCTGCTTTATGGTCACATTTTAACCCCCCCAAACAGGTTACACTTATATGTATGTCCTTAGACAACTTGGACACAGGGCAGAGACGCACGGCGTATATGGAGGGAGATCAGTTTGTGCAGTGGATCCCTGCCAGATGTGTCTCACCTGTTACAGTGCTTGTCTTCGGGAGCAGTCGACGCCATTTCCTGAGGAGGAAAACACATTGTTGAATTTAAAACAGCTGCGGATCAGTGTTACATAAAAAAAAAATCAAAGCCTTATTGATAAGCTGCTTTCTACATGAACTGCGGTTCCACACTGCAGGCCTGATGACCAGTGAAGCAGACAGTTAATTGATCCAGGTGGATGGTAAGGATGAATTCAACACATGAAAGAAACTCTGAGACTGCCTGTCAGGCTTAATGGGTGGAGAAAGACCTCTTTTATTCCCACATGTCCTTATGAGCGTATTGCATTGCATGACCCAGCAAATATGTATACACTACAAACTCTGAGGCAAGTTGGAGGGAACGAAGGAGCGGGTGGATGACTGGAGTGTGTATCAGGTAAAAAACAAAGCTAGTGTAGTTCTCCTGCTGACAGTGGCTCACTTGTTCTCGTACAATAGAAAAAATAAGGAGCCTGTGTCTGTGAGCCTCGGAAAGAAGAGCAAAGGTCTTTTGTGGAGTTTTGAACATTAAGAATCTCTGACAGACATACACAGAGGAAACGTGTGAGATTGTAAAAAACTTCAGACTTAGCGACAGAAAATCTAGAGAGAAGCAAACGAGAGTAAAGAAGAAAGAATAAGAGGAGCGGGGGGAAGGGAAGAGGAAAGGGGAGAAAAAGAGGGAGTGAGGGATTGGGTTTCCTCTGACTGTGTGTCTGGGCAGCTCCACATGTTCCTCATTAAGGTCCTCACACTGTGGGACCAGCTCCACACTGGGATGCTTGTTATTGTTATTAGGCCCAACGTGTTGTGGTCTGGTGGAAGCCTGAAAAGAGGACCAATTCAGGATTATCTCCTCAGTCCGCTGTCCTCAGACCAGGAATGAGTAACTGCACAGAGCTCCTTGCCTCACATTAATGAAGAAGCTGTCGTTATTATATAATTATACATGTAGGAAAATTGTATTTGAATCTAGTTTGACGTGCATAAACGATGATACAAATGAACCTATTAAGACACGTAAGACCTGTCTGTTCTTAAAAAAAAACTACACAATTACATTTCTACGGAAATGCGACTGTTTATCAAAATAATAAAAAGAACAGTTGTCGGAAATTGTTATTGTTTCATGCTTCCGATTTCTGTTTAATTTCATGCCCATCTAAATTTGTCAACTGAGACATGTCTCACGTTTCTGCTGGAGGTTGATAACATCAGAGATTGGAATCAGAAGTAGCATGCGGCCCCTGTAGCACCACACGGTTGCAATATAAGAGACACACTTATTGAATTTTGAACAGGAACCAGAGCAAATTGGCTGTTTTTTTTTCTTCTGAGGGCCCCTGTCTGAAATGAAGTGGCCTATAGCCCAGCTGAGACAGAGAGTGAGAGATGCAGAGAGCGAGTGTGTCTGCTTCAAGCCTCTCGCTGTTCGAGGGGATCTGTTATCTCAGCAGAGATAAGGCAGACTGTGGTGTGAGTGTATACAGTGCAGTGCTGATAGCATCTCCACTCAAGGATCCCACTTACGGCACCCTGATTGATAACTGACAGCACACAGAGAGGGAGGGGCTTTGGTTTTTGAAGGCACCCCTCGGTAGGTATCCATGCAAGCATCTGTTTGCTGCGTTCCTTTGGATCTTTGTCTCCGGGTAAACAGCGGTTATCACACGTGGATGTCATCTGTGCGGAGAATGCGTTAGTGACAGCGCTGCACTACCCTATGTCTGTCTAACAAGGGAGGGAGGAAAAAAAGTTTCTCTATATGACTAACTTGCTCCAACTTTTTCTAGTTTGTTGCTTTTGTCATCGCCGCACAGAAACAAACTCCGCTACTCTTCCTCCCTCCTTTTTCACAGAACAAATGTTGACATAGCCAGTCAAGCCCCATTCTTGTGAATAGACAGTCAACTAACAGGTAACCCTAGCTCCAGGGTCACAGGGTCATCCCAGTCTGATGAGGGATGATGGGTAAAATAAATGGAGAGCAGCACACAGAGAGACCTCTGATGTCTTCAACCCTGAAGGGAGAGAGTTCAGGGCCATTTGACCTCTGACCTAAGCCCTGCCTATGTGTTTGTGTGTGTTTGGAGGCTTAAACCTCCCCAATCTTGAATTCTCTATTATTATTCTCCCTTTTTTTTGCCCTGGCCAAGTTTTTTCTTGCACCAATAAATCAAGAAGAAAAAAACCACCCAACATACAGCTTCACTGAGCAGCCTGTGAAGCTCAGTCCAATACATTACCTTGTTTGAACACGCCTCATCTTTCTCTTTTCATGACGACACTCCCCCACCTCTAGTCGCTCGAGCCATGATGCATTATGAACGCGGGGAACAAATTGCTTTGTAATGGCCACGACAACTCTCTTTTTTCCTAGAATGTGAAATGCTCGCATGCCTCTGCGCCCACCGCATCAACAATCAATACTTAACATTTCGAAGCTTTCAGTCTGTGAGCAGGTTTGAATAACTGTCCAGAGGATGTCTAATGCAGAAACAGAGACACTTAAAACTGTATTTTGTATGAGTGTTTATTTCATTTACCAAGCAAAAACAATTTTTTCCAAAGCTGTTTGCAGATTGTTTTTGATAGAGGTCACGTTTGCAGTAAACAAATGATATCTGTACAGTTAATATTTCAGGGAACGGTTTTATCTCTCCTCGCATTTCCATAGATTTGAACAGCTGTTTAGTTAGCAAAAGAAATGAAACTCGGACGCATCAGTGGTCATGGAAATAACGCGTGGCTTTGCTCCTGAAACCCTGTGGGGTATTTTAAAACATGTTTTGTCCACCATGTGCTCTCACCTGTTTGCCCTTTCCACCTGACGACTTGAGGCTTAATCTGTAGATGCATTTGTGATAAAGCGTGTCCTTCAGTTAGCAGGCAACTGCTGGTATTGTTTCAGCCCCGGCCCACCCAGATAACTGCCCCGCACCAGGAATAGATGAGTAGGCAATAACTAATGAGAGTATAATTTTAGCCACTCTGATTTGATCTGATCTGATCATATTTTTAACCAAAGACACATGCAGAGAATATGTTTTACCAGTTAAATGGAAAGTGATTTAGGTGACTGACTCACTGCTTTATACTCAGAAATGTTAGGTGAGGAAAAGTCCACATCAAATCCTGGGTAACTGATATAGCTATTTCCAGCAGATGTTTCTCACATTTACGTTAAGTCTGCAGAAGATCCATTCCCTATGGGTTCTCCACGCATCACAACATCATAAACCCCAATATTAAAAATATGTCTGTATTTTCCACTGACACGTGGTTACATCCTAGTTTTAGTGCATCCTGTTTGTCTGTGATGCATACATTTTAAAAAATACACTAAAACCCAGTGCTTTCAAATCATAATTAGCAACATTTATGAACATGAAAGGAACTTACCTTGGGTCACTATGCTTGTGGTATATGCTGGTTACTTCTCTAACTGGAGTTTGAATAGATGCACTAAACCCTTGCTCCCTCTACAACTTCAGCTGGTCGACTAAGAACTCGGGCAGCCACAGGGACAGATAGCCATTGGAATCAAGGCACATGACAACAGCTGTCTGTTTTAAGAATCGGCACTTTGATTGTAGCAGGATGGTAGTGAGCGATGTGGCCTAACTCCTACATATCTGGGTAGGGCACTTCTTAGAAGAAAAAAAAAAGCAAAAGCAGTAAATGGAAAAAAGATTGAAGCACATTTTGAAGCATGCACACTTGTGAACACACCCACATGTGTATTACACAGATACTACTTGTATTCATAGACATCGCAACAATGCGCCGTGCTTGGAAAGCTCCCCATGTTCTCTTAAAGTCCATCAAATACAAAGACAGTAGGATCTAAGTGCAGCCAACCATTGGGCCCCAGCGTAATCTGTGCATGTGTGCAACGAGTGCAAGCTTCTATCTGTCTGGTTTATTGTTGCTGATCCTCGTCCTCTACCCCAACCCCACTGTCGGAGTCTCTGCTCCTTTTAGAGTAGTTCTTTAAGTGTTTCAACCTTGTTTTGTTGTTGACACCACCTTTAATGCTTGGCAACAATCACCAAAACACCACAAAGTCTCAAATTCACCTACATGCAACTCTTTTATGTGGCGTTACAACTGAGTATGATATGAGCAGAATTCACAAACAAGAGAGATCATGCCCATAATGTGTGTTGGGTTATCAGCTGGCTGCTGCCAACAGGCTGAGGAGATGTGAATGTGATTAACCTTGCCAGACTGACTCAGCGCGCTCGCTCCGGGATATAAGCATGAGTTCCTGGTGATTTATAGACATGGAGTAGTCAGCCACAAGGCCTCGGGCTGAAGGAGAGAGAGGGAGAGAGCAAAACAACAGTACTTAATTCAAGTCTGACAAATATTCAGCAGGAAATCCATACAGACTGCTCCAGCAAATATTTCAGACCCCCTGGTTCTTCCACAGTTCCACAAATAGCAATTTGTAAACTCCACAAATTCCACATTAACAAAGCTAAAAGAAGAAAAAAAAAGTTGTCTGCTTCAGTTTACTTTCTGCATAATACGCCATACAGATTCTGCCCTGTCCAGACAGCATAGAAAATTCATCTTTGCAAGCTCCCTGGGAAATGTGCCTCGGAACAGATGTGAATTTCCAATAAAAGTGATTCTTAATCCTGCACGCATTTTTCAGAGTTGTGAAATGGCAAAATACCTCATAGGCTGCACATGATTCATCTCCCATTGTTCTTTCCTCACTCCCATAGTTTGTTCAGTCCAATCTTTTTAAGCAAGCAGCTGTTCGCGCAGACAGCTGCATCGGCCATTCGTTGCAGCCAAGAGGCAATTAAAAAAAATCAAGTCGATGCTGTGTTTCAGTTGATCCATTGATATTTCTACACATAATCCCCTCTCTCATGCCTCCCGTCTCTTTTATGTACATGCACGCATACAACGGATAATTCTCCAGAGCACACGCTCATGATCAGCTTCGTCAACAGCGTCACAAATAAGTGATGGTGGCCTGGTATGGAGATTCACTTTTCTCTAAAGACAAAAGCCACAAATTGTAGTGATGCGGCACCGTTGGATCTGAGGTATTATTGAGACCAGGGCTGAGAGGAGCCCATGTAATCTCCAAGACTTACTGGTCCACAGATTTTTTCCATATCTTCTTCAGTGGAGGTATGTGGCCACACAAAGTCTGTCTGGCGTCACACTGGCATTCATCGGAGGGTTAAATCGAGTTGAGGCCATGCCTTGTGCCACAAGCACTGACACATTCTTATGCATCCGTGCATATGAAAACACATACATACATTCATTCAAGAGCATGCATGCGCCTCTCTCTTCCAAACACACACAACACTCGCACACTAACTGCGTCTCCAGTTGTTCCCTGCTCTCATGGTACGCAGCAGGTGTGAGCGTGAGTGTGTGTGTATGTGAGACAGAGCTGGGTTGGGTGGGGTGTTTCTGGATGATCTGCAGTCTGAAGAACAGATTTTCTATTGTTGCACTTGTGTGTGCACTTTTGGAATTGATTTGCAAAATGTAAAGGGATTAAGCCATTGGCTATGCGTTTTGGCATTTGGCACATACTCCATTGTGTAATATAATATAATTAGATTTACCATGTGTAGAAGATTCATATTCTCATGCTTTCCTCTGTCTGCATGTGTGGTATCGTTTTTCATGTCTGATTTTCTGTAAATGTTTGTTGAGAATCACTTCTCTCCTCACATATTGCTGTAGCCTTTACTCAATATGGTTCCACCATGACTTGACTAACAACGCTCTCTGTAAACTGCAATGACAAGAACAGTCGGTAGAAACAAGTCAAGGTCATATAGCAGGAGATACCACGAATCCAACGCATCCTTAAGCTGTGGTGGTTTGCTTTATGCTCAGAAGAGGCAGGTGATTGTGGAAACTCACACACACACATGGAATCTCATAAGTAATCAGGTGAATAAGTAGGAAAGAGTTCTTTCAGATATTTACCACGTTACTGTCAAAGTTACTGAAATTAGAGCGTAGCAAAAAGAGAATATATTCCATATGGCATTTCCAATACCTACCAAGCTTTACTGTTTTGTTTTTTGTAGTGATTCAATATGAAATGCTGAGCGAGCAATTATTTTCCTACTCTCCAGACAAACATTGTTGGTGCTGCCAACTCTTAGAGCTGCAACTAATTCTGGGTTGTGAAAGCGGACACACATAAGATTTTAGTTTCCCCATCTTTAAGACAAATGTGCCAAGATTATGATCCGTGAAGGATTCAAAATTTATTTGAGTTTGTGGTAAAATGTCGTTTATCAAACTTGCTAAAATAGCTGTATTTTCAGTCTAAGCTCCCTTAAATCAGTGATATATGGTACGTTCTCTCCACCTTCTGCAGCACAAAGCGGTATTTAAATGCGAAGGTTGCTCTTGTGTTTGTTTTCCCCGTGGTCCACCTCTCTCTCTGTGCATTATTCCTGGAAGATGCCATCACGTTGTCAGTGCAGAGCGTAATTGTCCTAACCAAAGAGATGATTCACATGATTTATTTATAATTGCTGATGCACAGATAGACCAATGTGAACATGGAATAGCTAGATTTCACCAGGTGTGTTTACCCACGCGAGCGCACACGCAGACACAGATAATCATGCTACATCCTGAGAAGAGTGAAAGCATGCATCACATAGGACGGTGATTTCTGACTTCCTCTTGAGTTTTGTCAAATGATTGCTGAGGATAAAGGGAGCATCATCTTTCCTGTACCACGCTCCCTCGTAGCCAAACCCTTCCTGTCTGCCACATGTGTGCAGCAGCATCCATACATTCACAGTATATATTATTCTTTCCTCGCTTAGTCCAGGAAGAATGGTTGAGAGAGAATGATCTCATATGAATATTTTAAAAATTCATGAGCCTCTCCTGTGAAATAGATCTTTTGAGCTGCAGTGACGTATATCATAACAACATTTGTGCTTTTTCACCTTTTCCTTCTTCTCCTCCTCTTTGTCTTTTTTCTCCTCATCCTCCTCCTCTTTTTCCTGCTCCAGACATGAGTATTACAGAGTAATAGCTGTCGGCTTGGAGCTTTTTTGTAATTGCCTGGGCTCATGTGCTTCGGAAAGCCAAAGCAGGGGCCAGCGGCATCAAAGACTGACAGATCATTTCTCAGCCTCCCTCCACTGAAAGAGGGGACAGAAAAAAAAGGAGGGGGAAGAAACACAAATACAGATGGCCAAACAAACCAGTGAAGGTCGTAACTGAAGCAGACGTGCTGATGGCAGTAGATGGACAGACTGAGGGACAGGATGAACCTTAGCCGAAGCATTTCAATTCTCTTTTCTCTTCTGCTCCAACACCTGTTAATGTTTAGCAAACAATGGGGGTGGCACCGTTGAAAAAAAAAAAGCAATGAAAAGAAAAACAAAAAAAAGTGATGTTGAGATGACATCATGGATTATTAAGGTGGGGGTGGGTCTAATAAGGGCCTGGTTTGGCTTGGACGATAAAGAGGGCAGGAAACTGAGGCAGAAGCAATTTGAGAAGCCGAGGCCTCAGTCTGCAGCTGTGCACTTAGTTTCTTTCTCCGAGCTACATAGCTGCAGGTTTGACAATACGGCAAGTATTTCCCCATGACCTCTCCTCTAGTTCACTCACCAGTGCACACATTTCTTACTAAAAATGTATGTAAGAGCCTGTTATCTATCAAAGCTTGTTTTAGAGGTGAAACAAGAAAATTTGCTTTGCAGCTGTATGAACCTTTTTCTTTTTCCACGGATGTTTGAGTCAATGGAGCAGCTTACCTCTTATTTATACTTGCTGTGAGCCTTGTTAACATTGAAAACACCTGGTCATCCTGGCGGATGTTGTCCAGAACCCAGATATTAGTATGGACTTTAATAAAACAACAAGGGGAGGATTCATAAGATGCTGCTGCATGATGCTGCTGCACTACTCACTGTGATCAAAGTCTCACACTGACAAATGCAGATTGTGATGCTCCACTTTTAAACTACTGTGTGTGTGTGTGTGTGTGTGTGTGTGTGTGTGTGCTGTCTTTTTATTGGCTATGTGTAAAGTTGCCAGATTGCGAGCAGCTTTCCTTTTTGAAAATATGCGTTGCTTGCAGTGTCACAGTTTTGCATTCATCTTCGCAGACAAGCCAATTAGAACGGGCTGATACCCTTAAAGCTGGAGAGGAGTACAGGAATGCAACAACTGCCAAGCATCACTACGCAACACCAATAGCTCCCAGAAGCAGTGGGAGGGATGAACATCCGTATGTTTGAAGACCAAAACCAGAAGAGAGCAGGAGAGGGAGACGCAATACTGTGAGGCATCAGCCTGAGCGCGGAGCCCTTTGCCACAGAGTTTTGTTGCCAGATCACAACCAGATGTGCCAAGTGTGTCCAAACAGGAATGACTGTGTGAAGGCAATTTTCAGCAATTTGTCAGATTTTAGCATCCCCCCCCTCCCTTTATCCCCTTCTCCCCATGCCTCCTGAAAGACAAATACAAACATTAGAGGAGCACACAGAATTTCAAACAGGCTCCCACAAATGCTCGCGCAACTCGTCGCCTCCAGCGCAGTCATGTGATGAGAGATATACAGTGTAACGTCTGAGCACAGAAGGGCAAGACAAGGCCTGTAGTATTGACAAATAACCACCCACCTAACTTTCATGCATCAGCATTACTGAATCTACTGAGCCAAATGTGTGGCACATTTATTTACACTCTGCTTGTTGAGTCAAAATCCCTGACAACATTCACACACCCAAATCCATCATCCTAACTCACTCTGGACGTAACAACCAAAGCAAAAATGGAGATGAATAGAAAAAAGGTTGTTAATCTTTCTCTAGACATCTCATAAATTATAGTTTCACTCTCAAGGTTACGCAAACACTTTAAACCAACTTGTATCTTTCCTGTATGTATGTTGGAAAAAATAGCCACAATTTTAAAATCATTGGACCCAGTGAAAAAGAATGTACGGAGCATTTTTTGCAGGCAGCTATGTGTCAGGTGATGTCAACGTCGGTTGGGGCTGAAGACCACAAGTTTGAAAATAAAAAAAAAAACAAAATTATGGATGTGGAGTTGGAAGGCAACGAGTTTAGCAGATCAGAAGTAACCTGCTCTCCTTCTCTTTGAGGCTACCAGGCGCTACTAGTGTCACACACACAAATCTTTGACTGAACTGTTGGCAGGTCAACTGCATCATGGGTAATGTAGGCACAGGATAATGCATGGCGTAACCCTTGCTAACTCTGCTGTAACGTCTTCTGTACTTTTTTCGGAAACTGCCCATTGTTAGTAACATTAATTCCAACATGTGCCAGGTATCAGAGAGTGGACTGTTAATGAGTGGTGGAGGTGGAGGTACAAAAAAATACACAGCTGCCTCTCACTCCCCTCAACTTCCTTCACCTCTGTCTACACAACCCGGGTCCTCAGCTAGTAAGGCAAAGGACCTTATGAACCTATCTGGCAGTGCTCTGTTATGTTGTCCCCCCTGAGGTCAGCAGGACAGTATGGAGAAATTACTTTTGTGCCCTTTTATGCCATCGCATGTAAGCAGTCAGTTTCTGACAAAAGTAAGGAGTATGGCCTGAAAAAACTTCTAACAAAGTGTTTAGATCAGGATGAGAAACACAATGACCAGAATTGCAAATACACAATGAACTAGAACCATCAGACTGGATCACTTGAGTTTGGTGCAGTGAGCAGACACATAAAGCTGCATGTTGTGACCATTTCAAGTAACGGCGGTGTCTTCGTTGAGATGACTTCCGCTCATCTCGTTTTCCAACTAGGACCTTTCCTTGGGCCTATGTGAAAGTCTGAATCATGGGACCAGTGAAAGGGACAATTGTGGGAGGGTTTGCATATTGTTTCTGTGTGTCATGAGTCTTGTAATTCTGTTAGGGGAGCTCAAACTCGCCATAATGCCTTTTTTAATTTGTTGCCTCTTTGCTCTGCAGTTCACCATAAATTCTTGCTGTTGTTCTCGTTGCTTACAAAATGAGTAGTGTTGCTTTTTCAGTTAGCATTGACCATGTGTATTATATATGAACAATGCTCAACAAGAGAAAATGCATCTTAATGTAATTACTTTAGTGTAGAAATGTACTTATTTAAAATTGTCATCTGCTGTGGCGCAAGAAGAAACGTTGCCAATTCCAGACAGTAAAACTGTAAAACAGTTTTCCTTTCTTAGGGAGTGTCTCCAGTGTTAGATGGAAGATGGACAGCACTGGAGTTTCCTTACAGGAATCTGTGTGGGTGTGAGAATGACTGCACGCGAGAGCACTGTACTGTACTTTTTTCTTTTGTACGGTCAAGTACGTGTATGTGTATGTGTGCAATGCTTGTGGTCGATCGGACGTTTCTGTTGCTGTTCTACCATTGGACAATATTTTTTAGCATCATGCAGAGAGAGCAGGTTGAATATTTAAAGTACTAATCCGGTGCGTGTACAGTATGCATCATTTGGCTCAGCAGGGGATTATATTTTGGCAGGAGATGCCTGTGTGAGTGCTTGTATATATGTACAAACATGTCTCGTTAACTTATGGTGTACGTCTTCTATTTGTGGGGCAATGCTGCATCATTCATTAACATGCCTGTTGTTCAATGAGTTTTCCTTTAACACAATTATGTTGTTATGCTGTACACATCTCTATACATACATACATACGCTGGCATGTGTGTGTGTGTGACAGGGAGTGTGTATTAGTGTAGATGGCGTGTGTTTATGTAGAAGACTCATAGCAGCTGCTGGACACCACCTGTGGCTGAGCTTTCCTTCAGGCCTGTTGTGGCTTCAAATAGTCCCTCTGGAGTCAGGCTGTGAGTGTCAGAGATGGTCAGACAAACAATCCACTGCTTATTCTGTCCTCTAATGCAAAATGAATTCACTTCTAAGTAATTAGAGCACTGTTTATCTGTTTCTCTAATCTCCATATTTCCCTCTGTTTAGGTCAATTTGTTTCTTTTTCAGCTCATTTTGTAGCGGCTGGCTGACAGATGTCCATCAGCTCCATCTTTTAACACCACCTCACATCAGCTTGAGGACCCACGGTGCAATAGGAAATTGGCAATAACTCTAGCATGAAGCACCGCCCTTTAAAATGCTGTTCTGTATTCTGGCCATTGAGATAATGGTGATTAAAGCAGTTAGTTACCATGACTAACTCTCAGCTCTGGTAAGTACAAGTGCAGAATGTGATGAGAAAGTCTGAAAGCTAATACGTAACTAGTTTCATGAAAAGAACAACAAATTTATTCCTCCAGCAGAATGTTAAACTGAATTACAAACATTTGTCTCCGAGGGAACAATCTGGATTGTTTGGCTTATCTTTGTCACATTGTCTCCATTTGGTAAACAGATAAGAGGAAGAGCGCTGTGATACAACAATTGTTAAGCGCCTGAAATGTGGCTAAGTCGTCCTGCAGAGAGGTTATCGTGAGCAATCTTCTGAGATAAAAAGAAAACAACAAGTGATGGTCTTATTTTATGCCGAAAAAGTAGAATCATTATTTTGCTTAGTTAGCATATCGGTTTTTAATCTGCATGTGGCTTCTATCTTAATGACAGGCTACACATTCCCATTTTACATGTGTCAATTTTTCAAGGCTGGAATGGCAGACAGGTTGGAGAATGTATGTGTTAGTAATTTGGAAACCCGAGGGGGTTACCGGTGTCATATCCCACAATGCACCGCTGAATTCCTTTAACATGTGGTGAGTCAGGAAAGGGGTGGTTGACCTATGCCTTCCCATGAGCCCCTTGGGAACAGCTTTGCTTGGCTCAAAAAATCTGGGATCATTGCACAAACTGCTGCGTTAGTTGTGACTGGAATTGTAATCACCTTCTTTTTCCCCACCAAACTAAACTCCCACTGTTCCTTTTGTCTTCGTTTCTCTTTTTTACTTCTTTCACTGTAGTTTTTTTATTTGTGCCACCATGTTTTTTTTTCTTGTGTCTATTTTGGCCTCGTTAGTTTTTGGCTCATTATCAAATCTGCACATGCAAAACATTAGGAAGATGGAAAATGCACAGGAAGCTGAAGATGAAACGCATCGCTCCACTTTCTCCTGTTTTTTTTTCAAATTTCTCCAGTTCTCCAGCTGCAGCGTTTGGTAGTGGCTGTGACGTTAAAGTCACATTAAGTTCTCATGCAGATTTTATGGTTGTTGTTACTTCTGTTGGATGTTAAACAATTGCACAGCACGATGTGTTGACACTGGAAAGGTTTTTTTGAAATATTTCTGCCAAATTCTGATTTAAGTTGTGCAGCAAGTAAGTTATTGCAATGTGAAAACTTAACAACTGAATATGACTTTTAGAAACAAGCAACTTACTGTATGTAGAGTAGTTAAAACATTGCCAGTAACTTACAACACACACACACACACACACACACACACACACACACACACAAAGCTGTCATAACAACAGCCATATGGTCAGTGTAAAACTAAATTTCTACTCCAACCACCTTTTAACACTTCTGATTCCATTTATAAATGCTAATAAATAGCACTTCAAAACAAATCAAAACATATAAATGACCAAATTCCAAATACTAACCCAGTTCTCTTTGTGCACACGAATGTCTAAGAAACATCCAAGTTTCCACTGTGTAAGCACATTTTTGGACCATGAGTCTCACAGTCAACTGCCATCATTCCCATGACGCTGAGAAGTGATGCACCAACAAATAGTGACGCCAAAGTGTAGTTTTAATGTCAGTATTTTAAAGGTGAAAGATCATTATTAGGACACATTGCACCGATGCAATGAAAACATATGACCTACACTAATAACTACAGGTGCATTAATCAAAGCCAGGATCACTAATAATTAATGGAACAACTTTTATCTAAGGCAACTGGAAACAGATTCAAAGGTCTGTTAGTTGTAATTGAGGCCTCGGGGCGTAAAAAGACTGGGTCAGGTTGTGGGTCAGGGTCATGGGTGAGTCATGCATCTTGGTAACTTTTTTGTGGCACTGAAAAGGGGCTGTGTTCTAGGGACCAACAGCAGCTCCGCTCTGGTCCGATGGTGGTTGGACAACTATTGGACGGGATGCAACTAGTGCGGAGCAGAGATGTTAGAACGGGAAGTAGACATTTGCACAGGAGAGAATAGGAGGTCCCTTTGTGTCCAGCCAACAAAAATCTGAGACCAATTATCTGCATCTGTCTGTGAAGGGGAAATTCTTGGGTGGGTGTAAAGAGAGGATGCAAAAGAGGAACCCGTGGGAGAGATGGTTGGGGAGTTGGGTGCATGGAAACAAATTTTTTCCTGGTCTGGATTTTTCACTGACAAAAAAACAAATTTTTGCATTAAATTCAGCGCATGCAGCCCAAAGAATGCCCAGCAAAATGTTGTTTTGCATCTTCTGTGTGTCTATTTTAGAAACAGGAAAATGATAATTTGTCTCACAATTGCCGAATTACGTCTGCCCGTGCCTCGCCCCCACCCCACTGAGAGAGCTTCCTATTTGTGTGGTTAGATTTCCAGCTATGTGAAAAGTGTGTCCTACAGAGAGAAGGGGAAAGTGGTTCAGAGAAGGGAAGTCGGGCCCATGGATGGTTTGTAAACCATGTGTTAGACATTAAAGGGCTAATTACAGTTTTAAAAGCCCAGTGTTTACCGCTGAGAAAAGCCTTGTTAGGTATATTTTACTGTCTCCCCTGAAATTATTCATCCTTGACAAGCTCAATTGACATTATCATAATTACAAATGTGATTGCTGTTTAATCGTTCCAACTGCTGGTTCGTTGTTTTAAGTGTCTGCAGCGGAAAGGCTCAAGTGCTCCTCTTTGACCATTCATCAGAAAACCGGATGCAGGATACAGAGAGTTGCTTTTTTTCTAATGACGCATTTGAAAAGAAAAGTCACATCTTAAGCAGGTATTTTTATTAAGACAATTCATAATTTCTTGTTGAGAGAAGAGGGGTTGTTTTCTTTTTTTGTTTTGTCTCAGTTAAATCTGAAACAGTGTGGTGTGTTTGCAGAAGGATAAAAATATGTTCTGAACTCTGCCCCAGTCGGGCATGTTATTGCACAGGTATAGAATGAGTCTTCTGCTGCTGATCCCATGGCCACCTCTCCCCTCCCACTTGGTTGCCAATAGCAGCGACTCTGGTTGATCTTCACCTGTCAAAGCAAAAGTCTGACTGAAGCCTTGCAGCTTGAGGAGGCAAAAGCAAAACAAGAGGAGGAGAAGCCAGACAAAATGCTTTGTGTGTGACTCAGATGGAGTTTTTTTAATGAATTGAAAACAGTAATATAGTAGTATAGTAGTATATAGTAGTAGGATTTGTATTTTCATATATTTAGCACATTTCTAGGCAAAGTGAGCTACATGTTACATATACAGAAGCATCTTGGGGTTCAGTATCCCGCCTAACAACACTTGGGCTTGACATGTGAACTAAAGGAGCCAGAGATCAAATGACCATCCATGTGGCGGGTGGACAAACTGCTCCACCTTCTGAGTCCCGGCTGCTGCGTAACAGCAGCGATGGTCAAAAGCTACTGCAAGCTGTATTTGGGCTGCTGCTTTGTTGGAAACACGAAGACAGTTACAACGACAATGTAGAGCTGGAGTTTTGCAGCTTGTGCAGCTCTATGGGGTAACGCTCTATCTAAACATCTAAAGTTAATACAACTCTGATGTGGCTTTAAGAAGAGTGTTATCTGTGAGATAAAATGAAATACAGTCACAGTGGATTAGATTCGTGCATTGTTTCCTGTGGTCCCCCCATGAGAGAGAAGGCTATTTAGGTCCACTGTGGGAATGATGAACTCCACCACTGACAGTAGAGTAAACCCTACACAGAGGTATGTGTATAGTAACTTTAAGGAGGAAAATATTGTTGTAATAGTATTGGGCTTTTTTTCACTTTTTTTTAAACTGTTTTGTGTTCACGTGAATAAACCTAGAGATCTACACTTGCTCTTTTAGTGCCTTCAGCAGTTTGGAAACGAGGAAATGCCGCCTGTCAATCGGCAGGCAGCAGGAGGTTAGCATTGTTTTGCATTTCTTCAGCTTGTTTCTTCCTGGGATTTTTCTTCTCTTGACAGGAGGTGCCATGAGCATACCAGCAGTTGAAAGAAGAGCCACATTCTTTCAGCAAAGATTCCTCCATCCCGCCTTTGTTCAGAGTTTGTGTTTGTGTGAGAGGTTTTCCTCACCTTCAATGTTTTTTCGGGGGGGTAGATTAGTAGACGCGACCAACCACAGGCAGGGTGAGGCCGAGTTACTGCCTGTTAGCACTAAATGTTGCACTAGAGATGTGATTTGAATGATCAGAGAAAGTCCCACTAAAGCAGGAGACACTTGTTTCCCTCCGTTGAGGGTATGTGGCCACATTCTGCTGTTATAATGTCAGGCCAGTATTAGCATGTGGGCTTTTTTATTGGCTTTTCACAATTACTCGTGTCATGTGGTTTCTCTCAGAGTGAAAGTACAATGAAAACTTTCCATGTTTATTGGAGGAACAATTCACAGTAAACGCGATTGAAGTTGTCTGACTCTCAAGGAATGAAGCCTCCCTGTAAAAGGCCACTAAGCCCTCAGTTCTGCTCAACTAGTAGCCGATACCCCCCTAGCTATTGAAAACAAGGGAGTCAACCATCGTGTCAACCAGCGTATCTGCCTCTCTGGCAATGTTTTTAGAATTTAAAGACAAATTTGGCCCCGGATGCTTTGCCGGGGAGGCTTTGACTTCTATCAGGGTTAAGAAAACAACCTCATGTCTTTACCTCAGCTCAGAAGATGGGGGCTGGGTCACAAGTCTTTGCATTCATCCACATGTCATTGTTACAGTAAAGCAACAGGGGGATGTTCACAATGGAGCTGTCTTGTGAACAGATTCCCTTCTTTGCTTCTTCACAGTGAGGGATTTGCAGAATGCTTTTTTCTGTGGGGGTGAATGTGGAAATTGAGGCTACCTGTTGCATGAAACAGCTCAGGCATTATGCATGCTGCCGGCCTGCCACCCCCAGGGGAAGAAGAGTGCAGGCTGCTGATGGAGACTTGGCTGTGGAGCTTAAAAGCACATCTGGTACACATTGGAGGTGTTTTTTCTTAAAAGTGCAGTTGGTCCTGAATTGCTTTTAGAAATCTCTCAATTCTACCAAAAACAATACAAAAAAATACAACGTTTGGGAATTTTGACCTTCAGTTTAAGGAGTACTTCTTGCTTAGGTTTAGTTCTTAAGATGTTCCTGGACTGGACAAACTGCCTACATGTTAACAACGCTGAATGAGTCCATAGAACAAAACACTGAGACAAGCCGCATTCGACCAGTTGTTCTCTTTGTGTAATGAGCCCCAAACAGCTGCTGTTCTATATGCACGGGCATGACCGTGAACTGTGGATTGGCTCCTGTTGACGTTGCCCATGTTGTTCTAGGTCCACGTGAAGAAGACATATCAGCTCTTATTATCTATTATTCTATCTTGCACATTCTCCGCACGTTTGATACACTCCAGAAGTGAGGGCTTGAAACAAACAACAGTGAAACCTAAAGCATACAGTTCAAATATGTACAAGTGGTTCGGTGGCTAGAGGCAAAGAAACAGGCTGTAACAAACAACCTGACTTTTCTCTGCGTTTTCCCTGCAGCTGTGGACCTTTTCTGGCACAGCCCCGTGTCTGCTGACTCACTGAGGTGCACATTGCCAGCTATTCATACTTTTCTACCACTCTCATTTTATTTCTTCAGCTAAGCAGTTCATCAGCCAGCCGCACAGCAACTCAAGATTAGAACAAGAGCTTTGACTTTGAGTCCCAAAATAGATCATACGTATGATATACTCCATCTACAAGTGCATCCTATTCATTTAAAAGTAAAGACAGCTAGTATCAGAAAAGCAAAAGTTACTGTAAAGCCTTCACCATCTACTCAGATTTTTACATGTAGGTAAGTGAGCGTGCTTCACAGATTCATCAGTTTTAATCCTAACCCTAACCCGTCTATCAGGTACATCGTGACATTGCTAAAACAGAAGATTCATGTGTGTTCAGATGTCCAGAGAGATCAGCCAGAGCCAGATCAGTGAATGTTGATCACTATAAAAATATAGTAATAACTGTGCAGATACAAATTAACTCATTGTCAAAGGTAAACTAGAAAGTCAGTCTGTTAACAGTGATAGGTTAGGTGTTGACCTTTCTCTTCAATACTGTGAACTGTGTCTCTAGCTACATGTCACAGTGGAGCGCTAAGGTCTTAGGTCTAAGTAACAGTTCACTGTCACATTTGATCTAAATTACTGTTAAGTCATCAACAAACCTGAAACAAATCTCTTTCAGGGCAAACAAAGCCGTTATATCACAAAACAAGTGACATTTTCCAGAAAGAGAAATACTTGGTGTTAAAATCTCAGTGTCATAGATACTACCAAATAAACAAAAGCAAACGTCAAACACCACACAGTCTTTGTTCGGGACACTGAGCCCATGTGTGCACACAGCTCATGGAAAAACAAAGTACTGTGCACTTACGGAGTGGACAGACTGTGTACAGATGTCTGTTCCAGTGGTGATGGGAATGATGATGATGATGATGATGATGATGATGATAATAGTCATGCAGACAAGAGGTTTGTACATCTATTCCCCTGTAGAACCATCGAGGAGCGAAGATGGGCTCTCCCCCACTGCTCTAGCCCCAGACTGAAGCCTCTGTCTGGAATGCAATCTGCCTGCCATCTGCAGGCCTCCACAGCTCTGTTTGATATTCAAACAAACACCTGTCAAAAGTCCATGTCTCATCTCACATAGCTCTTGGAAACTGGCAATGATCTCCACCTCTTCCTTGCACCAGAAACAGAGGGGAAGAGAGGCGAATGTGGGTTTTTATTCCAACCATCTGTGCATGTGTTAAATATAGATTTTTATGGAAGGCTCGAAGGGCTAGTTCTACTTTCCACTAAAATGTCAAAGAATAATAGGCCACTCAAGGTGTTACATTCAGCAACGTCTTTCTGCAGTAAATTATTTCAAACTCAATTTGTTTTTCTCTTCCTAACATCAGCCGGCACTGTTGACACACCCGCTGACCTGTGGGTGTGCGGTTGTGGAGTAACAGAGAGCTTCGGAGGACGTTCTCAGATGCGGGAATAGTTATGGACGCTTTGTACCAAGTCTATCAGTGTCCTCCGCTTCCTCCTCCTACACCCAACTGTTTTCCACATCTCTCTTACTCGCCTCCCGTCTCTCTCTCTCCTTCATATTGAGATGAAGCGTTTGCTGTAGCATGACGGGACGCTGCTTGGCAGCCATCCAGGCCCCACATCTGCCCGGCTGCTGTTCCTCTCTTTCTGTTCCCCCGGCAGCCCCCAACAGTATTGGTTCAGTTGTCAGCCCATTCCAGGGCCCGTCTCAAGGTCTGCAGATGTGTTTCTCAGAGCAGCAATGATGGACTCATGC
>JAUMTR010000019.1:7116122-7128413 GCA_032270685.1 Microctenopoma stevenorrisi | reverse complement strand
TCAGTTGTCAGCCCATTCCAGGGCCCGTCTCAAGGTCTGCAGATGTGTTTCTCAGAGCAGCAATGATGGACTCATGCCGAGATCTCTAGTGTGAGTGACTAATGGCGCAGAGGCATCTCTGAAGGCATTGAGAAATGGATTTATCCAATGTCATTTATCACACTGTCTGTCAGTGCCAATATAAATTCCTGATGGAGAGCACACGTTCACCTTTGAATGGAATGAGTCAGATGCTCCACAAAGCTGAAGAGAAAATTTCGCAGTGAATCACAAGATAAAGTGCATGTACATGAACAACTTTTGAGAGAGGAAGATGTGAATTGATTGATTGAACATTGAACAGGTGAGATTGCAGAGTAAATAATAGATTAAAGCAAACGAAGCAGAGTATGAAGGATACTTATTTTAAAAGTTATAATCACATTCTTCTCCCATGTCAGTGAGCGTGGCCTATGCTGACCATCTGTGGAGGCTGTGTGACTTTAGTTCTCTTCTCTTCTCTTGGAAGGATTTTATGACCTGCTTGTTGCATCTGAGTGAAGTTTAGAAAGCTTTATTCTCCTTGTGTGTCCTCAGCAGCAATCCCACTAAGAGGATAAACCTGAATTATTCACTTACACATTTAAATGATCATAAAATCAGTGGGGTGTAATACAGCATTGACTTTTCATTCTCATTTGTAGAGAATGTTTTGTCTTTGAGTTCAGCCATATCTGTCAGTGAAAGAAAAAACTTGGTGATATGTTGATCCACAGGCTCTGCGTGTTCGCATCACTCGATAGCAGAATACTGGGATGGGAGATACTGGATACACGCGTTAGCAACAAGGATTCCACAAAGGAGACTTTTGTTACTTGTGAGAGGGAATCTGAATCGTTACAAGACAGATCGAAAGAATAATGACACAGCCAAGGGCAGTATTGGGACAATAAACCAAGTGCTGTGTTTTATGTAAAGATGTTCTAACTGGCGAGGAGGAGAGACAGTGAGAGGGAGAGAAAGGTAAAAAGGAACAAGGAACTGACAATTAGGGACAACTAATCACCAAGTGTGTAGCCAAGCGCATCCCCCCACGCTGGTGCCAGCGCTTGCACTGTGCTTGAACCTGTGCTGAATGCCAACGGCAGATAATTATAAACCCGCAGGGCAGGCCTCCTCTGTGCAGAGGGAGGGATGGAGCCTCAGTCAAGCCTGAACTCCTGACCTTCTTCACACACCAAGCGTCTGTTGTGGGCTTCGGGAGGTGCAAGATGGGTCACAGCAAGCCGTGAGGCAACTGGGAGAGAATAGAGAGGGAGGGAGAGAGGTGGTAGATGACTACGGAGGAGCCGTTAGAAGTAAGGGGGGTTGGGTGAGGCACACGGGGCAAGGGGGGAGGTGAGGCTGAAGATGGAGGTTTTTGAGGGAGGAGGTGCTCTCTGGAGGGTCACTTTTTGTTGGCATTCTTTAGTGAGCGGTCCCGACCAATCAGAGGGGAGAAGGAACTACTTTACAAATCAGAGAGAGTGAGAGAAATCCCTTTTGTTATGTGTGCTCAGTTATCTCCTCTCTCTTTATCAGCATGCATTAGGTTGGGAAATGCAGTCTATTGTATTCCTTTGTATACAAAGGGGAGGCATTGTTTGAACTTTTGATCGTCTTTAAAGTTTCACTAGCTTATCATTACACAGTCACATTATCAGCAGTTCATTATTTAAATCTTTCATTCTTAATAGCTTTAAAGTCCCCTTTTTCTCAGCTCATTATTGGCACATTACGTATTGGATAACATTTACCAATGTGCATTTCAGTTCCTCCAAATACATTTAAAACGAATTCAGTTTTGTCAAAGGTGCATACCCAAAAGTTGGCTCGTGAACTAGCTTAACGTGAGCCCTAAATGCCAAATGTATTGTTACAAGCAGCTAATTGATAGCAAGCCAAATACAAATATACAAATAATACAAGTCCTTGTGTTCTTGTACCAGAGCAGCATGTAATGGTCAAAAACCAAATCACTACAGACTCTGTCTCAAACTACAAGAAATATAGCAAATATCTACATTATAAATGTTAAAGTAACTGAATTTGGGCTTATAACTTTCCATAAAGTGCCTGTGACTTACATACAACAACACTTTTACTGTGATGATGGTGAAACACAGACAAATAGATTCAGAATGTGTTTCGTTAACTTTATGCGTACAATGCCATGGATAATACCTCCAATGCACATCCAATTATACTATTTTACTATATATTTAGCTACTGTTTAATAAAACGTTTAGTTAATGCCATGTTTGACAATGCCTTTATTTTCTTGTCATATATTCACAGTCTAATTTTGGAAAGAAAATAAAATACGAGTAAAGTCAGCATCACTGTGACCTACGCTACAGAAAGGTAGACGAATCCTCCACATATAAACACATATGCATCAGAGTCACACTCTCATTTTCCCCATCTCCTCTGTGAAGTCAGAAATGTCGGCCGACCACCTCGGCTCATCTGGCCTCTTGCTCTGATCACGAAACTCTCTCTTGCTTTACACTTTGCCAATTTCCCATGATTGAATGTAATTGGGACCAGATAACCACCCCCCTCCCCATCTCCCTCTTGCTCTCTCCTCAGCACACTTTGATCACTTCTGACCTGGCTTTAGCTCAGCTCTGACACACTGGCAACCATTTCTTGGGTGGTTTGTGATTGCTCACAGACATACAGAGAGATATATTGAGTACTGATGTGTGAGCCTCCAAACTCAACATGCTACAGTGAATCCAACAGCTATATTCTCAGGAATTGTTGGAAATTGTGTGAAAAAGTTGTGAATACATCTGTGCAAAAGAACGGTGTGAGTTATTTGTGTGGGGCTGTTTATGCATGTGTGCGTGCATTGCGTGAGTGATTGTCTTGAGGGAATAGAACAAGATGTGCACAAACATTTCCCAAATTTGACTCAGATTTGTAAATCCTGTGCAAATTACTATTGCCCCCCTCCCCCCGCCATACTCCTCTTTGAAACTCGTCTTCTGAGGCAATCACTCCCAGATGGAGAATATTAGATGTAATCGCTTCCATTTGCCGGTTCTTTTACTCTCACTGCGAGGTGACACGCCGTCTCTTTCTGACATCTCCTCACAATGGACAATTACTGAGCGCTCATCAATCACTTTCAGCGAGGAACTTTGACACCCCAAAATCTGGGAGAAATCATCTTATTTGATAACCTGGAGAACTTAGCAAATCTGCTGATGTGCACAATAGGTTCAGATTTTCTCCATTGTGTTCAAGTGCGACTATCTGGACTATTCTATTCCTGAATTTGAAAGTGATCAAGTGCACTTAATGTACCTTCGATAGCCCCTTTGCACACAGTGTAGCATGTACACACTGGAAGGGTTGCTTTTGATCTGCTGTTTGATATAAATGCTTTGTCAAAGATACTGGCGCAGCTTTAAAGATAGCCATGTGCACACAGCCATTCTGCTGAGGGGGAGCTGTCTGCCATATGGAAAAACTGAAAAACACAAATGAGGGAGACTGACTTACAGAATTAAAGGTGCAGACACCTCTCTGCATTCAGACATTATACCTTTTTCCTATCTCCCTACATGTCACAATCTGTTTGCCTGTTGTATTATTTTAATGTACACCCTTTTCTCCCTCTTCTCCTCTTTGCTCAACCACCAGCTCCCCCACCCCCATCTCCTACCATCCCTCTCTCGCTCTCACTCTCTTCCCTCTATCCTTCATTCTCTGAGACAGACAATAAAGCAAGTTTTTCCATGGCTGACCTGCAATTCACCCCTGCCTCCACACCATCCTAAACCACAGACAGTGGGTGAGTTACAGCCTGAGATCCAGTGGGGTGCAGAATGGTCCTCGATCCTTGGCCAGAATCTGGGTCCCACAGGGCTCTCGGTCCCAGTGGCTGATCTGCTCTGTTCTGCTCAGCGCTGTTGATGGGGTCAAACAGACACCAGACAAGCACGCACCACTCAGATCACAGTTCCGTCGAAGGAAATTCCTTTGGGTTCAGAAGGAATAAGGAGACAAGAATGTTGAAAAAGAGGAAATTCTTTTTTACTGAGAGAGCCCTGCAATTGCACACGGGCCAAGGCGAATCCTCTGAAATGTGTCTGCTCTTGAGAAAGGAGCAATTTTTGACATTCATCTAATTTTAAGCACGTGCTCCTTGCTCTTTTTCTCATGACCCTGATTTGACACAGCTACATCGCTGACCTTTGGATCTGTCATTTGGCAAGCAGAAATTATAGTTCATGTGAATCAGACGTTACAGAGAGGAGACTGGGTGCTCCTTCATTGCCTTGCAGCTCAGCCAGAGGAGGCGCACCTGTTTCCAAATAAATCTTCAGATAAAAATGATATACTGTTGCTCGACCATATGTCTGAAAATGTGGAAATCTGATACTTTCTGCGTGCATACAATTTTTTTAACTCCCACATGAATTCCTCATTTATAGCCGCAAGATTTAAGCTCCCATTCTGTGCTAGCCTTATCTAGAGTAAATCCTGGAAGTCAGGATTCAAAGCAGGAGCCGGAGTCACATGTTTCACCGCCTTCGTCCCATAGAGGCTGCAGCGCATTTTGACTCCAGGGTCGCAGGGTTGAGGTGGAGGCCCAGCCATACCTCACTGATGAAACCAAGAACCATATCAGGTCATGTCAGATGTGTGCTCACATCCACTTACTTGGATGTAAATAAAGCCAGTCTGGCTCGGTTCCACAGCACCCCCAGTGCTGCTCACTCTCTTTTGTTAGGCCACACAGATGACGTCCCAACAGGAAATTGTTTTTTTTAAACCTCTTGCTTGTCATTAGGAAATGGTCAAAAACATTGTCCATTGGAAACAACATGCATCAATCTGCATTTTTTATATTAGTACAGAAAATGTCTCTAGTCTTTGAGAGTTTTATAGGACAACTGGTTGACTGGTTGATGGGTGTAGCCTGGCATTTGATGTAGAGAGGTGGCAGTGCAGGCAATCTTCTCTGATCCCTCTCTAATAATAATTGTATTCCCCCCATGTTGAACTATTAATTTAAATGTAAGTACATATTGTTCCCACACGATATTGTCATCTAGTGTGATCTATGAGGTATTTTATTGACACAAACAAAATCCATTCAAGCTTTTCTCCACTCCGACAACAATCCAATTTCACTGCGGACCTCATTGTAATGTGAATAAAGAAGAGAGTATAGACCTGGTCCCAAGAGGTCATAGATTGTTGAGGCAGACCCAGTTTGGGCAGGGAATTGAGTGCAGGCAGAAGCTCCCTTAAAGAGTCTAGTGGTCTCTGTTTCTCCCAGGGTTTAACCCTCTCACCTCTTCTCATTGGCCGCACTTTTATTCAGTAGGCTGATTTATTGGAGTTCACGAGGGAGAAAAATGAGCATAGCATGGCCATCAGCCTCTCCTGTGATAAATGACCCACACTGCTATCTTCATCTCAAGTGGGACCTTAAGTTCCAAAGGGTGAGAAAGGATGCAGTGAGTGTGAACTGGAGACATATTTGCATTTTGTTCTGCTACGATAGAGCAAGAAAACAAAGCCTAAAAAGAGAGGTTATAATCTGTGTAATAATAAGTGTAACAGTCACATGAAGTGCAATAAACACATGATGCAAATTCGCTGGTGAAAATCTTGTCACTGTCGTTCACTACGAATTTATAGTTGTTTCTTTTTCTCTGTCTCACCAGAGTCCCCTTATCCCTGGTCCAGCCCCTGGATGCCCCAGTGCAACATAGCCCCTCTTCTCCCCAAATGAAATTCTTTGGAAAGTCATTTTATATCACCCTTTGACTGTGCATTGAACTGTAAACCACCCCATTGGAAACAAAATAAAAGGATAGGAGAGGGAAAGAAGGGGGGATGGGGCAAGGAGGAGAATTATAATTCTTTGCAGGCCTTTGGTATTAACCCAAACACCAGAGCTGTCAGCAGTTCAGAGAGGGAGGTGCGAGGGGCAAACATTCAGTGTTAATTGGCACTTTGTAAGTTCTGAGGCTTCCTTTTGTGAGGGAAGTGGAAGAGAGAGTGAGTGAGCAAAGGGGAGGAGGGAGGCTGGTCAACCAAAAAAGGGCGGGGGGGGGTCAGAGAGAGAGAGAGCAAGAGAGATAGCTCTTGTTCCAGTAAGTTTGTTGGGCCTTGTTGAGGGTGTTTACGGTTCACTTCTTATCCTTTGTTAATTGGGCTTTTTCTCCCCCAGTGAAAAAAAGAAGAATTCATGTAACCCCCAGCCAGCCACCCATGTTCCCAGTGACTCTCCCCACCAGCCTGATCAACAAGTGAGGGATAAATGACAAGTACATAACGGAAGGATTGTCCTGCGAACACCATTAAACATATTCAAATGTCAGCACAACTCTCTGATTCTCATCATACGCGACGCCGCCGCTAACACACTGAATCGTCCATGCATCACCGTAAGCAGTGATTGTTTCAGTTTGGCGAGGAAAAGATCCCCAGCATCATCTTTTAGAGGCTTTGAGTGTAACCCTGCTAACAGAAGACTCTCAACTTTTTCTCCTTGAATTCATTTGATTCCCACTGTTTTAACGGTGATACAGAAGAACAGGAACAGAGCGGTGTCAGACAATTAGGTGGAGGATGTAAAAACACCGTCTCTGTCTGCTTTGTGGATCCGCCAGTTCCGCCGATGTGTTTGCAGTTATCTGAAATAATTAGAGAGGAAGGGATTGGCAGAGAGGGAAAAAGATAGGAAGGCACCTGTCTTTGAAAGAGAGAGAGCTAGAGCGGGGGTTGTTGGCATGAAGCGGGTGCTTCACAGCACCTCTGGCCTCGTTCTGTCTTTCCCTCTCTCTCCGACCGACTGATATAAATAATAATAGTGCCAGTACTGAAAAGACACAGGTGTCAACTATTGTACTGCTCTGAATGGACTTGGGGGAAGGAGGTCAGGGGTCAGAGGGCCACCTCAGCCACCGCTCACACCCACAGTTTTTATTCACACTGACGCTCCCTCCTACACCCGCTCCTACCCCCGTCTCTCTCGTTGGCTCTCTCCTTTTGTTATCACAGCTCAGTGTTTTGTCAAAACCTCCGACATCGTGGACAGGCTCAGATTAACATTCTTTTCTAAATTAATCGGCTCACACAACTACTTTGATTTTCACCACTGACCCTTTTGTAGGGTTTTTAGTTACAGTATCTTTAAATATTTGTTTGTTATTTTCTCATCTTAATTCCACATTGTATGCTGGACTCATTTTGATTTGTTTGCCAGGAGTTCACGCCTTTATTCCCATTACTGATCTCAGCCCGACTAACCATCACTCTTTGCTAGCTATGCGTGTGCATTTGATTACAGCGATTTTATTATGAATTCATTGTATTGGTAGCTACAGGAGTGCATTCAATTACATGCTACAGAAAAAGTCTTCAGCTCAGTACGCCCTCCAGCTTTTAAATATTCCACATTTCCCCAAACACAAACTTCCAAACTTTCACATTTTGGAAAATATAAATATTCACTACTTTGTTGCAAAAAGTTGCTTTAAATTTGTGGCTCAAACCAGCAGTTAAGTCGTTTAAGCTTAGAATAAAGACTATAAGCAGAGGGACAACACTGTTCACGGTGTGGGTTTGTGCCAGGTAATGTGACAATTTCTTAGCCGGGACCAGTTGCTAAGCAACCTGCAGAGGCATTATGACGTTGCTGATCTTTATACCGAGCTACGCTAAGCTAAGCTATCTGTCCGATCTCCCCAGTTACATGTTTACTGCACAGACATAGAAGCTACAGTCATCTCATCTAATGCTCAGCATGAAAACAAATAGAATAAGCATATTTCCCCAAATACTTGTAATGAGCAACTTTTTCAAAAACACCAAACCACAAAACAACGTAATCGATATACCCACACACTCCTATCCTTTGAAACTTACAGTAGATATTATTATGTGCATAAAATGTGTTATAATAACTAAGTAAGTGAGTAACATTTCTCCTAGTGCTACACACTTTACCTCACTTTGCCCCTCCCACCTTCTCACAGGAGGTTGGCTGGACAAATATTCTCTCGCCAGTGGATGATCACACAACATGCATGATGTGTGTGTGTGTGTGCACCAAGGCCAGTGGATACAGCTGATTGTGGAGCAGTGTCCTTATTGCTCACAAGAAAGAATAATGTATTGGGATCCCTGTGCACCATATTACTTCGATGAACAGGTGACTGTTTATAGTCTGAAAATGACATTTCTGCAGTATCAGCAAAACGTGTGGTCAAATAAAAAACGGATGACACACTTAAATGAATGTGGAAACAAGGTTACATACGTCATTTGATTTTACTACTGTAGCATTGTTCAGATTGTCTTTATCTTTCAGCACAGAGATAAAATCCAGCCCCTATTACAAACTTCTTTGAGTCCAAATGGCCAATCAGCCTGCCACCTTTCAAGTTTTATGTGTAGTCAGTAAAGCAGCCAGCCCCAGCTTCGGTCTTGGCCTTGAATGTTTGCAGTCATAATGAAAATGTTTGATCTTGATATTGAGCTCAGTCTAAACCCTGGGGAAAACACGCCACAAAAGAACATGATAGCTATTATGTAAGTGGTGTGTAGTTGATTTTCCAGCATGCATCGCAGTGGGCAATAACAATATAAATACATCCATCAAATGCATCAGGGTTTCAGTGTTGTGGGTGGATGATCTTCAGCCTATAAGAGCCAGGCTTGGTGAGGATGGAGATGCTGAAGAAGGGTGAGAGGATTTATTGCCTAGCATTAGGAGCACTAATCTGTTACAGGTGTTTCTGGGGTTCTCCCGTGCCAGGCCTGCTCCCCTCTCAGGGAGGCCCCACAATATTTGTGTGTGTGAGACACACAGAGAGACAGGGGTGAGAGGATGGGAGAGAGTTTTTTTTTCTTTCCACGGCATCCTCGGGGAGATTATACATCACTAAAGCCATTTCAAATAATCAAGAGTGTCAAGATAGGGACAAAAGAACATGGAGTCCAGTGACTTCTCCCTATCAGTCATATCAGCTAAATGACCACAAGAAGAATACTGTGCAGTCACCATAATAAAAACATTTTTTCCACATTGAAGGGCACTTTGGGGCTTTTGGAGAGTCGTTTTTTATGCATTCTGGAAAAGTATCGTCTTTTATTATTCCTTGTCTTTCAAACCAAGTTTTAGTGAGACTTACTTTTTTGTTTGGGACTAACAACTCACTCTGGGTATACAGTAGAAAACCACTCTATCAGCAGGAAGGATGCAACCTATGGGGTGTATTACAATAAATAAAAGATCCACCAGTATGGATTGAGCCAACAGCTTCATAGGAAGCCTGTGGTGCTTTTGGTGATGATGAACAAAGACACAAAGAAACCCACTGAGAAAGTCCTGCTCTGTAGGAAGTCTGCAACACCTACTGTGGCCAGCTTTGCAAAGACCAAAGTAAATGAAATGGAGAAGAATGGAGCTGGGGAAGAATCCGAAATGAAGACAGTCAAGACAGGAAAAGGAACAACGGGGTAAGGATTGATATAGCGATGGTGGCTTAAAGAATCTTGTCATTTGATTTGTGACTATGCAGAAACCAGTTATTTTAGTTTTTCAAGCAAAAGCTTTAAGGTTTTAGACAACACATCTAGTTTTTTGCCAAAGTCTCTCATCATCTTGAGGTTCAGTGTGTTGCCATGTACACTTACTCTAGCAACTTACTCTAAATCCTGAACTATCCTTACAAAAAATATAAATCATGCCCTGCAATTTACTTACATTCCACTTTCCACTTATGACTTTGGTTCCTGTGGAAACAGTAGAGTTCTATCACTTCACAGGTTTGGCACTACTGCCCTCAAGTGGACATTCAATGTACTACTTCATTCAGAATAAGGATACTTTTTCAAGAGATATGGTGTTTAATGTATTTGTACCTGAAGTCCATATTATTGAATAATTTTAATAAATCTATTGAATATTTAATCTTTTTATATATTTTATATTTATTTTGTTTCATCTTTCAGGTTATGTAATACTTGGGAGTTGAACTTGCTGCTTTCTCTCATTGGGATTTCATAAAGATTTAACTTATAGAAATACAAATATAGTAAATATTATCTGTCTTTAATTAAACCATCCAAAAAAACACAAGCCCCTTTTTTTTCGGCACATTTTTCTCAAGTAACATCGAAATGTAGATGTTTTAATTCTGTGACAGAATGTTATGTCGAATGAACTCTACACCCGCTGAGAAATAACTAAAAGATAGTATTTCATTACTTGAGGTAAATCTACTGTACTCTGAACTAACAACATGAAAATGTGCTGTAGGAAATCAGGTATGGCTGAAATCTTTTTATGCTTTAACGATGGTAACTCACTGATTTTTATAGATTATTTCTCAAACATTTACACCCAGATTTGTGAACTTCAAACAGAGCACATTTCAACCTACCCTCTACCAGGGTACATTGTTACACATGCTTGGTTAATCTGTAACAGTTGCATGAAAGCAAAAACAAAGGATTATTGGCCAGTTGACTAAAACCATGTAATTTCACTATATGTGCAAACACGACTGTACACTCTGACCCTATAACATGGATAAAGGCTGTTTTATTTCTCTGGTGAGTCCTCAGTAAGAAGCATGGCAGATTACAACCGATTACTAGATCAGCACTTCCTTTCCTACATTTCCCAAAGGAACCATTAAACTTTGTTGTTGTTATTCTCATTATTAGACAGAGATATTTTGTTCAGAACAGAAGGCATATGCAGCACTTCCATCTCCCCGTTACATAAGTTGACGCGGTCCCTGTTCACGGTTTCACACGTAAACACTCCACTAGGTTGAACATTTTCAATAATAAGAAATAGTGTAGTAATGTTTTTGCCAGGATATCTGAAAGCAATACTCAGTTGTGTAACATTTTCATTGCCACATTGCAGCAGTTCATTGTTGCATAACCCTGGCCGCACATCAATGCAATATTGATCTTGGTTATGTTGGAATTATATGATATTTAGTTACCATAAAGTGTTGAGATGAGATGTTTTAAAAGCTGCTGGAGCAGTAAGTTCTCCCTATAAAAAATGAAAAGTGAACAAGTGATGCTACCTGTCATCAGATTGTGTGCTGCTTTCAAACAGACCCACACTGATTTTTAACAGCCATAAACACCTACACATCACAAGGACATAGAACACAATTACGTTGTTCTTGCAGCTTTTACTTGCATTAAATAAGAGGATAATGTTGGAACCATCAGAAACTTAATTCTACTATATGCATAACATTGAAATCAGTGGGTGGTGGAGTTGTGCTACCTGAAGTGCATTATATTAATAATTATATTATGTTGCCAAAAGACATTATGACTGGAGAAAATATTTATTTTTGTCTCTTTATTTCTGTCTCATACAATTCATTTCCTGATGATTCAAATATTATAGGTGCCCTCTGTTGCTCAGCAATTCCCACTGTTTACTTTTTCTGAATTTCCACTTCCAGTGCTGTAGTTGTTTTGTCCTGCACAGTTAGAAACTAGCCCATTTTTACTCTCTGGGGTTTTACTCTCAAAGTGATGAGCTTCTCTCCCTTGTGGACGTTTACAACTGGACCTCTCCCAAAGACAAGATGAGAAAGGGAAGCATGATGTTACTTTACTTGGCAGACGCTTTTATCCAAAGCGACTTATAAGGAGCTAGTGTTAAGTGTCTTGCTCGAGGACACACCTGGCGTCGGGGTTGGGCTAGGAGACTGGACAAAAAGCCAGAGTAAACCACAATATTAAAAAACACATAATGATCATCAGTGCCAGAGTATAACGTCAAGGCTCTGACCCTCTCATTACCCAATCACCTAAAGATAATGGTGGTATTATAGATACCGATTTGTCATGGAATATACTTATAGCTCTTCTGAATGGCAAAGTTTGTGATAGAAGGAAACCAGTCTTTGGTTAGATTAACAATATAAGTGAACCAAGGGTAGAAGAGCTCCCGCTGTCTAGTTGCTCCTGTTTTGATAATGTTCAAGGCTGCGTCTGTTGCAGGATATGCAGGTACATCAACAATTCCCCTGCAATACAGAAACCAAATACATGTAACAATGGTAAATAGCATGCAGTAAAACCTCAACGAAAATCATTAATCAAATGTTTTCTTAACTTTTTTGCATTTACGGTTGACTTGACTCACCTGACATTCGCCATAGCCGATTCGGTATCAATGAGTCCCAGCGTACATATAGAGATGGACACATTACTCTTCCTCATAGACAGCTCGTGCTGAAGGACCCCGAAGAA
>JAUMTR010000019.1:7086213-7116006 GCA_032270685.1 Microctenopoma stevenorrisi | reverse complement strand
CATACTGTCTTGTCTTTCTGTCTTGTTACAATTTGTCTGTAATTTGTCTTTAATTTATTGTATTGTTTTCTGTCTGTACTGTCCTAGAGAAACTACAAAGGACCAAAGCAAATTCCTTGTATGTGCAACATACCTGGTGAATAAAGCGGATTCTGATTCTGATTCTGATTCTGATTAGCAGGTGAGAAACATTCACAGGTAATAACATTACCAACTTGCCCAAAAGTGATGAAACGACCACCAGTGATCCTTTGCTTTGTTCCAGGGCGTTCAAAGCTCTCTTAGCCATCTGAACATAGCTGAAGAAGTTGACCTAAAAGTCACAGAGACACAGAGATCAGTGCATGGCTTTTATTATATGTAATGTTGAATACTATATTACCTCCATACCTTAAACAGCCACCTGATGTGCTCTAAGTCTCCAGCCCACATGCCAAAGGGAATCGGGCCGATGTGGTTGAGAACCACATAGTCCAGGCCTCCAAGCTTTTCCAGAGCGAAATCTACCACTTTATCAGGATCTGACTCATTGGCCATGTCCGCTGCAATGTAAAGAGCTTTCTGAGCTCCCAAACTCAGGCACTTCTCTGCCACCTATTAAAACAGATAAGTAAGAACAGGGTAATTAATGTGCTGCTGATGTTGCAGGATCTAATAACTTTTTACATTTATTATTTGATGCCGTCTTCTTTCTGTTCTACTAGATTCCTAGGACATATTGCCACATTGTCTGCTCCCTTTTTCCTCACCTCTGTCCACTCACCCCAACCAGTTGAGGCAGATGACTGCCCACCTTTATACTGATATATAAATAAAACTTCAGGTAAAAAAAGCATAAATAGACTAATTTGAAGTTTGATATTATTAATAGTCCATGTTCTGAGAGCTCACTGACCTGCTGCAACACTTTCTCTCTCCTGGCTGTAATAACTATCTGGGCTCCAAAGCGGGAGTAATGATATGCCATTTGTTCACCGATCCCCGTGCTGGCCCCAGTCACCAACACCCTGGCACCTCTGAGAGACTCTGAAAAAGATTCAAACAGTCTTACTTAGAAACACACCAATAAATACACAAAATACACACAACATAAAGGTATAGTGTAGTTTACCTAGTGACAGTGATTTAAGGATACATATGTTGACCTCACAGGTAATAAAAATAAGATATGACACTGATACAGGCTTGAATACTGGACTTGTTATCTCAGAGTTTTATCTAAAGCTATTCAGCATGTAGAACCTATACCATAAAAAGATCATCCAATCAAAGGCTGATACTGGTGAAAGGGCATTTACACACTTTTCAGGATCAGCCTGTGACCCTTTGAGTAGCAGCAATTGCATGGAAGTCAAAAATGTTCTTTCTCCTTTTTATTTAATGTTTCATAACTCCAAAAAAAACATACAATAAAGCACATTTTATCCTCATGTTATCTCCACCTGCAGAAATAATAAGAAATGAGGAGTTTGAAATTAATCTTAGCATGTAAGACTTTCACAGTAACACAATTACTAAGTATTTATAGAAACAAGTCATCAAGCTTCATTCTGCAACTGTTGAACACATTAATTAACCAGCTGCAGAAACTGCCCTCTGAACTAACAACAGGGTATTCTTCTGATGGGCAGAAGCAGAAACATGCCAGATTACAACTAATTACTTGATCAGTTTGTGCTTTTTTCTTTGAATTTCCACAGGGTAACATTAAACAGATATTTCCTTCAGTGCAGAGCAGAAGATATGCAGCAGCACCAGTCGCCCAGAGGTTACCACGCTGTCCACAACTGTACTCTTCATACGGCTGCGTAGTTCAGGCTGCGATGCCTACATTCGAACATTTCCAATGGTATTTAATAGTGCAGTTATGTTTTTGCCATGATCACTGAAAAGATTTAAGTGAGTACAGTAACACCCAGTTACGTAACATTTCCAGTTGCACATTCCAGCAATTCATTGTTGCATAATCCTGGCCACATATCAGTGCTATATTGATCTTGGACTTGGGTGACATGGGATCTTAGTTTACCATAGAGTTAAACTGGTCAGATATGTTTTAATGACAGTATAATAATACATTCAGTAATTAAATAAAATAACTCAGCAACATAAAAAAATGTCTGCTGCTTATGAAGTGACCACTGCAACAGTAAAACAATAAATGTTACGAGCAGTGAACTGCTACCGTTGACATAAAAACAGAACATAATTACTTCTTACCTGCATTGAATCCAGGTGCAGTCCATGTGACAGCTACGTAAGCGACGCACGCACTCGCCAAGAGGATTTTAGTGAAAGTTCTCATTTTGTGAACTTGTGGTGATTCTACTATTACTAATATTTAAGCACGGGAGCACAGTCGAGAAATCGGCATTTGATCCCCACGTCAACTCGCCCCGTAAATGTGAAACCCTGCAACGCGCCCGTCTTCAAGAAACGCCAAGAAAGCTGCGAGGACGCACTTCCGGTTTGCGCTACCGAGGCTGGAAAACTTGGAGAAGACAGAAAAATCAAATACCGCTAAAATGTTCATCAAATCAACACTAGTATTCAACAAATACACAGAAGTAGATGTAAGACGATGTCTTTATTTATATGTTTTTATGATTCCCAATATGTCAATTAAATTCAAGTAAACATTGCATCACAAAGAAGTAATTTAATAATACAGCCCGTGGATATTTGGCTAGTGTCTTTGTACAAAATGACCCGACTTTAAAGTTCTTTCATATATATTGCATGAATTGTGTAGTTGTTACGGTTATTTTATATACATACCCCAGTTTCAAAGGCTCAAAGGTAATTGGACAATTACTAATCAGCTGTCTTATCACACTAGACTAACTCATTAGCTCTTTTTCAAGTAAGTACATAGGTCAGAACATATTAAAGTGTGACTTGCATTTGGGGTCTGTTGTTATTCACCATCAGCTGTGCTTTAGTAAAGAGTTTTATTGTGATCACTCGAGTGATTTTAGAATTTAAATGATTTAAACCTTTACGTTTACATCCAGATGAAATCAGAACACACTGCTTTTTTTATAATTATATGTATGTTTAACTATTTGGAAATTTACAAGGTTTTGTAATTTTCAACAGCAAATAGACTTCACTGGTTCCTGTAGAACAAATGGATCTCACACCACAATTTCATCGTTATTGTCTCTACTGATATTCAAAGTACTATTTTAGTAAGATTACTGTCTTTTTGAACAAATATGTTGAGTATGAGCCTCAAGTGTGTAAGAATAACTTAATCTAATTTTGCATGTTCCAATCAGTCAAGATATAAAGTATAATCCCTTAGTAATGTAGATGCAGGGTATAGCATTTTTATTTGTTTTTTTAGCTCGCAATAAACTGATTTTGATATTAACATCTCTGGTTTGATTCCAGTGAGATTACTCTTATTCTTGTCCACCTTTCAACTATCCTTTATCAAACAATAGCTAAATCATATGAGTAATGCAATACATCGGGGCAAATGTCTTGTTTATTGTTAATCTTTTCTTCCGATTTTAAAACTTATAAAACTTTGCTTCTCAGCAAGTTTCTGTTCAATTTGCTTGTTATCCACATGTTTACTACCCCATGTATTGTCTTCTGAGCAGTAAAAAATGTGTTTTTCTCAATTATCATTTGCAGTTAGGAGCTAGCCCCTTTTTTAATCTGTCTGAGGTAGCATGAAACAAATCCAAGGGATGAGCTTTTGCCCCCTGTGCACCTCTCACAGTGGCCAGATGAGGGGAAAGGAAAGAACAAGGTCCAGGGATTTAGGATCATGATGTTCATACTCAAAAGTTAAAGATTATCAAAAACTACAATATGAGGGCCAAATCAGATAAACAGCGTCATGGCTTATATTTGTAGGTGTTCTGAACAACATAGTTTGTGGCAGAAGGAAACCAGTCTTTCGTTACAGTCATAATATAAGTGATCCAAGGGTAGAAGAGCTCTTGTTGTCTTGTTGCCCCTGTGATGATGATGTTCAAGGCTGCTTCTGTGGCAGGGTAGGCGGGCACATCAATGATCCCCCTAGAATGTAGAATGCTACACTTAAACAATGCTGGCTAACAATTAAAAATCTGCTCATCATGTCCAATATTTTTACATTTCCGCACAGGTGACTTGACTCACCTGACTTTCGCCATAGCTGAGTCAGTATCGATGAGTCCCAGCGTACATATAGAGATGGACACATTACTCTTCCTCATAGACAGCTCGTGCTGAAGGACCCCGAAGAAGCCATTTACAGCTGATTTTGTTGAGGTATATGGTGCTGTGAAGGGATTGGCCATTTTTCCTGTGAAGCACAAATAACAATTCGTCAGGTTTTTTAAATCTTTTTTTGTCAGATGTGAAATTTTCACTAGACTTTATTATGCTTTTGTACCTGCGAGTGATGAAACGACCACCAGTGATCCTTTGCTTTGTTCCAGTGCGTTCAAAGCTCTCTTAGCCATCTGAACATAGCTGAAGAAGTTGATCTTAAAGTCACAGAGATACAGAGATACAGAGATCAGCGCATGGCTTTCATCATATGCACTGACAGACCAACAGAATACTATATTAGCTTCACACCTTAAACAGCCACCTGATGTGCTCTACGTCTCCATCCCACATGCTGAAAGAGGAGGCACCAATGTGGTTGAGAACCACATAGTCCAGGCCTCCAAGCTTTTCCAGAGCAAAATCTACCACTTTATCAGGATCTGACTCATTGGACAGGTCTGCTGAGATGTAAAGAGCTTTCTGAGCTCCCAAACTCAGGCACTTCTCTGTCACCTACAATAAAAGCAAAGACCAATACTTCAGTGCTGTTAGTGTTATAGGTCTACTTCAACACAAGAATAACTTTTTTAAACTTCTCTGACACAATACATTTCTATGAATATGATATATCGAATATATTGAGAAACACAAAACCTCTCTAGTAAATGCTACATTTGAATGAATGTATTAGTTTTAGGTTTCATATCATTTACAGTTCAACTTATAAAAGCTCACTTACCTGCTGCAACACCTTCTCTCTCCTGGCTGTAATAACTATCTGGGCTCCAAAGCGGGAGTAATGATATGCCATTTGTTCACCAATCCCCGAACTGGCCCCAGTCACCAACACTCTGGCACCTCTGAGAGACTCTGAAAAGAATTCAAACTTATTTTAGTAGAAAAAAAAACACAAAAATAAATGCCCATTTATAAAAGAGTTGTAAGAAGAAGCAGTGATAGACTTTGGAATCTACATAAAAACACCAGTACTGCAAATAGTCATTTGTATCTACAGACAATTTCCCCATTATATAACAAACCTAAACTAAGAATCCTACTAAACTAAACTAAAACTAAAACAAAATAAACCAAAAAGGGTTCTTTAAGATTCAACTCTTAAAGTTTTTGGAGCAGTATGTGATAACTGTCACAGTGCTGTGTATAAACAGTTGGTAGTAAAATGGTTATATTATATTATATTCTAAACAGATACTTAAATATTTTTTATCCAAGACAAATCTAATGACAAATATTATTCCCCATTTTACCTAAATTTGTAGGCATCAGCATTTTCCCCAACATCAACGCCAATCAGCCACAGTTTCTCCTATTACTCCCACATGCACAAATGATAAGTCAGGAGTTTGACAAAATTACAGGAAACACGTACAAGATAACGCTACTTTATGTTTACAAATCATCACATTTTCTTTTTCATTTTGTAAAATGAAGAATCCTGCATTTATAACCCACACACGTGTAGTCCAGTGCTGAGAAGAAGGTCCCAGAAACTAAGTCACTGTCCCACATGAAGCAAGAGAAACCCTGGAGAAAAGAAGGAAGTTGCATTTCTCTTACCTGCATTAAAACTGGGTGCAGACCATTTGACAGCAATGTAAGCAACACATAAACTCGCTAATAGGATTTTAGTGAAAGTTCTCATTTTGCAAAATTTGTCACAGCGTCTTTGAACAACGCGGGCAATTAATGCAAATAATGTCAGCCCATCCCATGCACACGTAACACCTGTACTGTGGTCACATGAAGAAATCGCTTCTCATTCAGCTGTGAAACACAGAGAAAGTTCCCGACCCGCCTCCTTCACTACTCTCAAAGGTTTGAGGCCAGAAGAAGCAGGGGAAAGGTGTTGTAAACAGGCTGCACATAGCTTGTGTCATTTTACCATGTGATTAGAGAACAGGCATAACAGGATCTTCCCTCGAACCTTGCAGATTATTTTTACACAATATTCATTGAAACATAACCATTTCCAAAGAATGTCCGTGCAAGGGGTTGATTTAAATGTGAAGAATACTATTATTATTAATAATATTATATATGAGAATTACAGTTGTCTTTATACATATCCTCTAAATGTTTACGTGCTCAAAATATTCAGACATTTTAGACGTAGGCTAGCAGTGAGTTCCATTCATTTACTTAGTCTGATTGGAGAAAATAAATTTGATAAACAGTGTAGAGTTTCAAATTCCAGATTGGTTTGATATTTCTGGTAAACACTAGTCTAAAGTCCAGTATGTGTGAACAGTTTCCAGTTAAAGTTCATCAAGATTTAAATGTTTTTTTGAGCTGCTGCAGACCACGAGTCCCTAAAGCGAGTAGTAAGAACAGCTGAAAAAATGATTGTAGTCTCTCCTCGCTGTGTCCAGTATAGCGAGCAGATTTAACATTTGCCAGGTAGACATGATATATATTTAAATCTGCAATATCTATCCGGGTGTTTTTCATTTTTATTTTGACTGGTCACATTTGAATTGTAAATGTGTTATATACGTCCTCGTAGCTCAGTGGTTAAGGCAGAGGGCAGGGATGCAGGAATAGTGGGATTGATTTCTAGCTGTGGCACCCAGCCCACCCCCCGTACCAGGTGTGTCCCTGAGCGAGAGACTCAGCGCTAGCTCCCCGAGCTGCTCCACCCAAGGGGGGATGGGTCAAATGCAGAGAATAAATTTCATTGTAACATGCAGAAGTGTATCAATGACAATAAAGTGGATTCTTCTTATATTATTTTAAATGTAATACAGATACTTGACTAAGAATCTTCTCTTTTTCGGTAGAGATGTACGTTCTGCATTTGTAGAACTTGTTTAATCTGCACTTTATCTTTCGTTTAGTACAATTTAAGTTTATATTTAGTTTGTTTAGTTTTGTCATTGTATGTTGCATGGTCATGGAGATCTGTGTTTCATTTTACTGTATATTGTGTACATTTTTAATGTTGAAATTGACCTTAATTAATAAACCTTAATTTGACTTTACTTTAATAGTGCAACCTAATTAAGTCATACACCTCACCCCTTACCAACGGGTGGCGCTAACGCACAAATATGTTGTTTTCCACCAACCGTCAAAAAAACTCTACAGTAAAAGAAGAAGAAAAAACTTTATTGACACAACTCCGTATCGCTGGCTCGTCCTTCAGTGCAACTAACCTTCACTTTCTTGTCGTTGTGCTCAAGTTAAAATAACAGTGCGTAAAGGAACCTACACCGCTGCAGACAATGGCGGCAAGGATTTTTCCTGTAGTGAAGTTAGTATTTATTTTCCCCCAATAATTGTTCTTACGTTATCGTAGCCAGATACTATCTGCTTGATAAGCCAGTTAGCTAAACGACGCTAGTTAGCTTTCAGTTTCCAGCTTCTGTTTGGACAAATGTTCACTTTAGAAGCTAAGAGTAGTATAATTCTATGCTATTTATATCTATATCATTCGCACGTTGGACTAATATACGTAATGTATTTAGTCGCTAACGTTATCTAACGTGCTGCTTTATCAGAAGAACTACCATTACTTTCTAGCATCTAAATGGGAAATTCATTCAAAATTCTATTCAAGATTCAAAAAACTTTATTAATCCGAGAGGGGATAAGTTTTGCCTCATTACAGCCGCTCTCAGTTCAAGATTTATGAAAAGAAAATTAACCACAACCATAAATGAAGACTAGCACCAACACAGAATACCAATACACAAAGCATAGAATATACAAAAACACCAAGATGATAAGAACAAAGAAAATAATAACAATGATCACCTGTGGCGTTCAGTGGAGCACTTGACACTCAGTCTCTGGCTGAACAGTCCAGCCAGGACACTGTGTGGGGGGTGGCAGGGATTGTCCAGGACTGGTTGATTGATTTAGGAGTGTATTTAAGAAACATGTAGCTATATAGCTAAATTTTAAATCCACGTCATGTTATTTTTGTCTGGATACATAAAGGTGTATTGCTGGCTATCATCATATCTTCTATTTCATTTGTTGTTGTTTTTTTAGACTTGCTACCAAGGTGGCCATTGCAGGAGGAGCTATCTATGTTGCCTGTGACTCTGGTTTATTGGGAAGCAGTGAGCAGGGATCAGAAGCCCTGGAAAAGGCCAAAGCTGTTATACCCCCGGCTGTAGAGGAATGGACAAAGTACTTTGGCCTGGAGGTACAAATACTGCTTTAATGCTAACACAGGATTACTCTGAATCACAGCTACTTTGCATCAAAGTGCAACATAAACAACAATATTAATGTCAGACAATGCCATTTTGTAACTGCCTGTATCTGTTTAAAGTAGTCATAGATCTAGATATTTGTTCAGCACACAATGCTGAATAATGATTAGTCTAAATCAAAATCAGATTTTCATCTGAGAGATGTTGATTGCACTCTTGAAAGCATTAAAGGTTGTCGCTTCCAGCTGTATGTAAAATTGTCTCCTGTCAGAATTATTCCTTTACCCATTACCAATTACTAAAGCTGCACACACTTCATAACTGCATCTTGAAATGTAGCCTATGACTAAAACATGACAAAAAGGTTCATTCAAAGCAAATAAGTGGTACACATGGCTGGGACACTTGTAGTTGTCATTCATGAAACTGAAACACGTTTCTAATTGTATGTTTTAACTTCCTAGTAGCATGAATCAGATAATTAGTGTTTCCAGTATTTGCTCCTTGCGAACATTTCTTTTTTCGGTTGTATGTGCTGTGTACAGCTTTTTTGTATTTGTAGCACATTTCTATATATGGTTGAGTTTGGGTACCCATTCTGGCTGGTGTCAACATTAAAACCTCCAGGGAAACATAATGTTGTGGCTGTTTTTCACTGCATGATGACATCATGAGCAAAGAGTGGTCATCCAAACTTTCACATGTCTTGTTGGCAGTTGTTTCATGGAATGAAGTATAATGCATACAACTGCTGTGTTCAACTTTCTCTCAGGCTCAGATTCCCACCATGCCTAAGGTTGAATTTTCACCTGTTGAAGCATGGAACTCTGGTAAGAACTGAATAAGACGCCTTTTCTTTCAAAAGATAAACAAGAGAATACAAATTTAGTAATGACATGCGTTTGTGTTTTTGACTGCCCAGAGAGATATGAAGTCAGTAGTGGTTGTGTTCTTATTATTTAAGTGGGAGAGTAATTAATTTAAGCATCACCAGTAAAAGATTAATAGGATTTGAGATCAGTAATAATCTTTTGGTTGTATTTGCTTTTGATGTCTCATTTCCAAACCACTGTGTGTTTTTTACTGCAGGAGTGCGGTGGACAATTTCATCTCTTTCAGAGGCTCCGACCAAAGCAACTGAATACACAAATCAGGGCTTCAAGTACGTGAAAGACCTCACCAAGTGAATTGAAACTCTGGGCAGCCCGACCTTATTATCGACATTTCTGACTTTTGCACTTGAGAAATGACATCACTTCTTTAAAAGTTATAATCCTTCACAAGAAAGAAGAAACGTGAAAGAAGCTGCTTAATGAATTCAGTGGGTGAAGTGTACCCTCCTGAAGGCGCGCGCTGGTTTTCTATAGGATAGTGACGTTGTTTGTGTTGTAGGTAATGCAGAAAAGTAAGATGTAATTTTCATAAAGTTTAGTTTGTGTAAACAGACTAATTTTGCTCCCTCTTGTTCTCAAACCATCCAAATAATGTTAAGAAGAGTGTGTCAGTTGTAAATATGCAGTTTCACCTTCTGTGACTGAGTAATACATCAATCTTAAACAGCTCCAGTCTTTAGTTTGATTTATTGAGACAAAATATATATTGCATGTTGATCATGGCAGTATGTTTGACCAGACAAATGTGCAAAAATCTTTATTACTCATTACAGAATAATAATGACACAAATTGTTGCTGCTACAACTTCAGAACAGGAGTAGGTCAGTGAAAGCACGAAGAAGAGAGCGCACAACCATTTGCAACTGTACACACCAGAAACACTCCAGAGCACCATAAACGGTGAAGATGCACAGTGTGAAACTGCTGTTTTTCTTGTGTGGACTTAAATCATATTGATCCTGCAACGCAGCCACGTCTCCACTGTCAACATGTCTGAAACATCCAGGTGCTCAGATGATCCATGCAGGATTTTAACACATGAAAATAACAACCTACTGATTCACAGTCTTTACTAAACCATACTCTGACTGGCGGTAGCCTGAAAAGAGAAAAACAATCCAGCAGCTACAGCATAGTGACTAATTGGAAATTAAATCCATACTGCGAGCATATGTCACATTTGCAAGCTGAAGAGGAAGAGTTAGTTTCTGGTCTGTCAGTTGGTTATACAGGTAAGATATTCCGTATATACTTTCATGTATTATAATAATAATAACCCCATTCACTAAAAGCTGGTGGTGTTTTAATGAAATATCCATATAAATGAGAATAACCACAACAGGCAACATTACAAGGCAAGTTGTACAGGTTAAATACTGTCATCTGAATGCACTGCAACTATATAATTTTAAAACTTTTTTCTTCATGCATGTGATATAAAGCATTATTTAGCCATGTTTGCTTGTAAGGCAAAAGCATTTTGGGGAAACAATAAAGCAGACCATAGGCTCAACATGTGCACTTTAAACATTTAAAGTGCTCTCCACTATATAAACAATGAAATTATATAATCAACGATGGTTTGTACATTTGAAGAACCTTTTTTTTACCATATTAAGAAGAAAACCTCGCTAATATGAACTGATGGTGGCAAAGCTTTTTCTTTAAGCTGTCAGTGTGGCCACTTCTGAATGAAAACCACATAGCAGTCTTTGTACACAATAATTAAGAGTATGTACAATATTGCAAAATGACAAGCCGGAAGGCACTTGATGATCTGTCTGGGATCAAATTTAACAACAGGGATTTAGTTACTTAATTGTCAGTGCAAAGGATCTGATCATCCTTATGCTGCTAAATTAGGTCTGTGCTGAAAACCTTCCTCAAAGATGATGTCCAACATAAAAATGTTGCCAATTAATACAACAATGGACATTACAATACTAAGTATGGTGCAAAAGAGCTGGAGCATATTTTCACATGAACAAAATTCATCTGAATTCCACTAAGGTGATTTTTATAATGCTGCCCTTCCAGTGCTAACAATAAATGTAATTATTGTTAGATAAATACAGTACACTCATTAAACTATCTCTAGAAGTCATCTATGCATAACAAAGTGTGCATCCAAATTTCATTAGGTATTTAGTTGAACCAAAGACATGTTGAGCAGCTTTTGATTTTGTCATATTGGGATTTATTTGAGATAATCACTTGAAGGACAGATCACGGACTATCTCAGGGATAACGATGCAACTGCGTCGTCAACTGCACTTGTTGGGCAGCACGATCTTGAAGTTCAAGATAAGTATAAAGTAGAGCAGCAACATTAAAACAAGTCCACTCCCTCAAAATAGCCAAGCATAGCAGTGCTACAGTTCTGCTGTTCGTTCAAAATAGAGATTGTACTTTCTTCTAAATAATAAAGCATATCAGCTATTCAACGCTGCCGTAGCCTTGAACAACAGGTTAAAACAATGAGTGGAACACAAGCAGATGGAGGGAAGCCGAAACGTGAGATAAAAGTGTCCACTATATCTAGGTAGTTTTGACCAGGTCATAGACATGGATATGAAAGTCATCATCATATTTAATATAGTAGACCGAGGGTTTGGCTGGAACCTGGTAGATGACCAGGCCTGTTCTCTTCACACCCTTGTCAGTAACATATTCCACTTGCTTTCCCACCAGACTCTCTGTCTCTTCTCCTGGCTTCCTGTCTGCAGGCAACAGGTGCTTGTTTTCTAAGGGGTGAAATGTCACAATATTAACATTTGGATTCTATTTGATGGTAGGTTTGAATTAGGTTGACGTGTTTGTGTTACTCGCCAAACACCACTTACAGTGGTGTAAAATAGTACCCCCCCCCACCCCCTTCCTGATTTTTGTCTGTTTTTAATATATTAAAATGTAATGACCAATAGATTTCTATAATAGAGATACAGAGGATCCCGCTGTGCGCAATACAGAGAGCAGAGGAGAACTGTAAATGCACGATCATGTAGGCACAAAAATGAAATGCCGTGTAAGTAACATTAAAGCTGTTAAACTAGTTTGATAAAATGAGAATAAACAGACCAGTTTTACAGAAATGTCTTTTGTTTTCTGGTGCCCTTCTCTCTATCAGTGGAAAATATGATTAGTAAACAAATACAGTACAATCGTAATAATTTAGTTTAAAATACAGTGATTATAATGCCAGTCGAGCTCACCTGCAGTGATATAATTTTGATCTACTTCATCATGTGAATTATCATGTGACTGTCCCAAATGGTGCTTCACTTTATTACACTTACACAGCGAGGTGTTTTGAGTATCAAACACACGTGTGATTATTTTTGTTTGGAGTTTAAGAACCTATTTAAAAGTGCTTTAATTTATATATAACAAAATACTAATAACAGCAACAAAAAAAGATTTTTATGTATTCTCACAGTTTCACTCGTACACATATAACATGTAACATTAGACTTGGCCAGCAGAGGTCACTATTTTAGAGTCTGTCAAATGCTTCTGAACACTAAACCATTTTCATCATCCCCAGTTCATATTGATTCAGTATATCAGAAAGCTTTTGTGTCTCCATCACTAAGCATATATAATGGATAGATGGGTTCTGTATTACATTTTTATCAGTCTCAATAATATGGATTATATCTTGATGTTGTAATATTAGCTTGTGAATGTGTATGTGTGGCAAATAATCTGATTATTCTCAAGCATTTTTACACATATGACATCTGCAGCAGCTTCTGATGCAATGTGATAAAATCACATGGCTCTTATTATCTGTGGTAGAAACTGTTTGCCATTGCCTGATTTTACATCAAGTGCTTCACATTTGCTTGCATATGTCAGCAGTGTTTTTGTCACCAAAGCTGCAAGAAGTTTTTGACTAATTTACACAATTTTGCACATTTGCTGCTGGGAGTCCCTTGATTAAGACTAAAATCAAGACGTTTACGACAAACACGACTGATGTGTGAACTCACATGATATCCATGCCAAAAACTATTAAATTATGTTCCAAAGGGGAAAGGTGTTTTTTCTGTCACGCAGTGGCTGCATTTGATTTAATCTCTAAAACCTCAGGGCAAGATCATGAGAGAATAAAAGTATCAATCTTTCTTTGGTATACACAAATTACCAGTACCTGCTTCAGGCAGAATCCTGAGGTCTCCGTCAGCGTAGTCATCCCACAGCTGGTACATATAAAGAACGGGGTCCTTTTCATAAGTTATGTAATACCAGTTGGTCATGATAGGAGCTCTGGAGAGCACCATGCCTCTCCACTCATTCTTCTCACCATCCTCTTTTTCAAACAGATGCTCCACAGCTTTGCCCACCAGCTCCTCCGCTCCTGGAGGTATCTTGATTTTGTTGTTTACTGTTGGTAGAAAGGTAAAAAAGGATGAAAAATAATATACTTAAATCTGAAAATCACCTTTATTTTTGGACACAGATCAGATTTCAGCTGATCAGAACATCAGGCACAAGAGGTTTCTCACCAACTTTTTCTGACAGGATTTGCAGGTTTGACACTCTCTCATCCTTGAATAGCTCAATGCCATAGACGCAGTCAAAGCCATCATACTTCACCATGAAGAGAGAAGGATTTACACTAAGCCTGTCCAGAACTGTTCCCTTCCATTTGCTCTGGTTCCCCTTCTCACGCCAGTTATGTTGAATACGGACTCCCAGAATAGTGTTGGTGTCTGGGGTTACTGTGTCACTCAGTTCCCCGCTGCTCCGCTTTCTGAATAAAACAGGATGAATACACAAGTCTGTGTTTAAGGAGGAAAATGAAGATTATACCTGACACATATACATAAAATGATGATATTAGGTCATGTAACGTATTAAACCACATATGGATACTTACATATAATACTTTAATGGCATTAACCAAAGTCACATTACATTGCAATATTACCAAATGTCAAAACATATTCTTACATTAAAATGCAGATGAGTATTTAAAACACAAAGTAATGTAGTTTTCATTTTGTTATTTAAATTCAGACATAGGTCTGGGTGGGCAACCCTGGTCCTTGGGACTTGGTAATTATACCTGTCCTACCCACTGTTAGAGATTAGTGAACATTTAATCTTGGCTAAAGGTGGAGTCGGGTACGATAAAGTGAAATGCTATCTAACATGATGCAGTGAGACAAGTAAAGATAGCGGGGAAACAATCAGGTCGATAACCACTGAGGTACGGGGATGCCCACTCCTTAGTGAAATCTTTAAATTTGACTTTAATCAAGGCACATTAGTGTGCAGCTTGTTGTGCTATTACCCTGTAGTTTCTACTGTTAGAATATAGCATCATATGAAGGCGTGCTGTACAGCAGCGTTGTGTCTACATACCTGCCCCTTTTCTTGGACATGCCTCGAGAAATTCAAAGGCTACTGGTTGGGAGAGAGACAGGGCAATGTTCAGTTAAGATACCGAGCATGACAGCTGTCAAACTTCACATGTACAGTATGTTGCAACACAAAGAAGTCCTCCCCTTTTGCTGAGAGGGGAGATTTACCAGGCTGCAGTTCGCTCAACAGAGACTGACAATCCCAGCAACCAATGGATTATTAGCATGACTGACAGCTTCCTGGGTATTTACTTTAACCACATAGTCATGGAGGTCAGTGCTTGTAATTAACAGTGCATAAACGCAACACCGAGCTGTTGTCATGTCCCTCAAACGAGAAATAAAAGCCAATGAAGACTCTGGCTCACACAACTTCTACAGCATACACTAGCAATGTCACGGTGTCTGGCAAATGTCACTGTGCAAACGTTAGCCGGTTTATTTCTACGTTTGTTTTAACATTAGCAACACCGATAACGTTACATATAAAGTATGGTAAACTACGCAGCGAGTCGTGCCGAAAGCAACCTGTGGTGGACGAAATCCAACACACCTCCACACATTATCAGTCCAGCTGTCTGTCCGAGCGCTACCTCACTGCAGATGTTGCTGTAGGTGAGTGGAGGCGGTTAGCTAACTAAATCAACTGTGTCGATATCCCGAAGAGGGGCTAACAAACACCAGCAGCGCCGGAGTGTTAACACATTCGTTCTCCCGTTACAACAGATTTTTTTTTACCTTTACGCAGATTTCATATCAGTACTGTTCAGATAGTCTTGCACAGAAATGTTGCCACACACCAAGCCGCGTATAAATCTCGCGAAACCTGTGGAAAATGGGAGCTAGGGAGGAAGGACTCCAATTCCCAGAGTGCCTTTGGTCGCTAAGCCCGCAGAGCACGACGCGAACACGAGCGCAATGCATACTGGGAAGTGATGTTTTAGTGAGCACGACGTGGACCTTTAACGGCAGCAGGCTTTTTGTGGCGCTACATTTATTTTTCTATTTAGCGTAATTAGTAATTAGACAGCGACGTGCCAGTGTAGGCTACGCAGCACAGCCGAGGACATTAAGGACTGCACGCACAGTCTGAATTATTCACAGTGACGTAAGAGTTTGCAAATATTTTGGCTTAAAGGGACAGAGAGAAAATACGCGTTATGAGTAATCATCACATGTAATCATCAAGTGTCTATATGGTCTCATTACAGAATTCAGGACCATTTCAAAAGATAAACTACTGTGGAATAATAAATTGCATTATTAGTTCATTAGTTGCACAGAGTTAGAGTATAATTTAAACTCAACTAGACTCTGCATTTGTTGCATTAAGCAATTACAGTGAGCGCTAATTTACAAGGATGAAGCTACCTCACATCCAAATATACAAACAAGATGTTTAGCCATAAAATAAACCTTTGAATGAATGACAGAATACCCATATCCATTGTGTTAACATGGTGTCACTATGTGATATTTTCCAACTCAAAAGAGTTTATGTAAATATATCTAAAATTCGTCTGACCCAAATATGCAGGCATATCCGTTTCAACAACAAAGGATACAAATCCCCCAACAACATTTCAACATTTTATCACCTCCTCTTAATCACCACTGCACTACAACATGCACTACAAAACAACATTACACCAGCTTTGCACATTGTTAAAATCATTGTCTTCTAGGATATAGCCTTTCTAGGTACTTTGTCTAATTGTTGTTTAACACAGTTGTAATCCATTGTGTGAAGGACGACACACGCGTGTAGACATCGGGGGTCCTGGGGTCTCCACATCGCCGGCCAGAGAAGGAGACAACACCAGCTGCTTCTTCATCACACACCAACGGTCCACCTGAATCCCCCTGAAAAAAATCAGTTAATATAATTCAGTAAACAGTAGAAGTACTAAATTTAAAATGCCAGTGTGCTCCGTATGACTAGGCGTCCAGCCAGTGCTCCTTCTTACCGAGCAGAAACCTTCAAGGACTCTTGCCCCAACACCACAAATCATGGAGCTGGTGATAGGAACCATTCCCCATCTCCTACGACACGTTTGCTGTGGTAGAGTGGTTACATTGACTTCCTGAAGTGTGTTTGGTAAGGTGTTGTTATCCCCTATGTCCCCCCAGCCAGCTGTAATGCACGTACTCCTTGTCCCCAATCTGCCTGCTTTCAGAGGGATCAGCTGCACTGCTTCAGTCAGTTGGGCGCTGCTGTTGAGCTGAGGGAGGGAGATTAATGTTAGTGAAAACTGTTAACTGTCATCTGTCATTGTATGCTTTTATATATTTATATTTTTTTCTCACCTTTAGAAGCATTATATCATTTGCATGCCCATCATAGTTTGGGTGTGGAATTGACCTGACAGAACTGAATTCCTGCTTTGTAGGCTCATTCCCGAATAGGGTATCACCTCCAAGAACCACCCTATATGGGCTATAAATTACAATTGAAAGGTTACTGAAAATTAGATTTGAGCTAAAACATAATCTGCACAGAGCACATATCAATGGACCAAAGAAAAAGTGTAATTATTTTTTGGCAAAATGAAAATAAGGTTTCTTATTTTTTCTTCATTAGTCATTAAGATGCAAAAACAAGCGTTTTTGCTCCTGACAAAACCATAAATGTTTCTTACATAGGTATCTGACAATGCGCTGCTGTGAGCACAAAGTCCTCTCTCACCAGTGCTCCCCCACAGTTATGCTGACCTTGAACTTGCAAAGAGGCCATATAGGGGCGTGAGTGGGGTGCAGCATCTCGGCCTCCAACAATTTGAGAACCATCAGCTCCTGAAATACAAAATACACATTGTGCTTTTGTGAAGTCAGTTGAATTTACATTTGAGGCACATGTTTTACATCTTGAGAAAAATGACATTACAAAGGACACACATTTGTGTTTCTTTCAGAAAGACAGTGAAACTTACCATGTAGGACAAAGAAGAGCAGGAGCACTAAGCTGATTGCCATGATCTCTGTTCAAATTCACACTTTATGGTCTTGCTTTTATAATTTCTGGAAAGGTCTGCAGTCTTTATTGCATCAGTGTATTTGCCAACACAGCTTTGGGTGTTTGTGAAGTTACCCACAGAGTTACAAAAGGCATGGGTATAGATTTTGAAAAAGAGACTTTCATAAGTGAACCTAAGGTTTCCCAATGAAGCTCACAAAACCGTCTTAAGATGCCTCATGAGGCACATAATGCTTAGAAATATCAGGTTCACGTGCACTTATTGTATTATTGTTAGTATTAGTCATGTGACAAACAATGAGACAGGAATGGTTTTACAGGTGGAGGCCACAGACACTTTTGGTCTGGGGAGTTCTATCCACGGACTTCAAGTTAAGCCCCTTTGTAGGTTAATGTTTTTCCTGTTGATCGAATGTTGGAGCATCCTTTTGTTCCTAACACATTACATGTTCAGCATGAGTTTTTTTTTTCCAAATTGAGACCCGATCTGTTCTTTAAATCTTTTTTAGCAGCGTTTTTAGATACATTTATATAAAATATGTTTGTTTGTGTAGGAGGTTTTCAGAATGTGCGGCTTAGATATAAATCTTGCAAACTGTTGTGAGAGTTATTTCATCTTCCTGTTTTCATCACTTTTGTGTTAAAAATGTTGTTAGGAAAGATTGTGGTTTCCTGTGATACAACTTACCTCACCCATTAACTGAGTCTCGCAGTAGTGTAGCATTTTAAATTCACCTATTCTGTATTAAACTTTGATTAATGTGTATCTGTAAAACTAATGACATTACCACCACCCCCAGTGGTTCCTTAACTTTAGTGTTTATATTTGCTTGTTAAAAGTGAACCCTAATATAGTTAACATGATAGATATTATTTCTGGCATTCTTCAGCTTTACCCAAGTACTTTACTTTACTTTACTTTGCTTGACAGACGCTTTTATCCAAAGCGACTCACAGGGAGCTAGCACTTGGTGTCTGCATCCCAGTCTGATGTTTAACCCATTGAGCTACTAGGCCGCTAAGTACCACTAATCCATAATATGACATTCTTGTCTTTATATAAAAATATTCAAAATATAAGAAAGTCAAGTGTGACAACCTAAATGAGCTACAGAAACCAAATTTTTCCACCTCAGATTTGTGTGTTGATATTTACACCCATATTAGAAGGAAATTACCTCGAGCTCATGATAGTTAAATAAACAAATATATTTGTTTACAAATGTATTTTATAAAAAGATAATTTTAATTTAAATCAAAGATTGAGTGAAGATAAAAAGAAAACTCACATGCTGTAGTGAGTACAGAGACTTCACTAATGTGTAATCCTTCATGTACTTAGGCAATACACAACAAAAAATGTGTATACTTTAAAACTCTGTAATATTTTTAATTAATGATATTTTATTATACATGACATATGTCTTTTCAATACCTCTGAGACATTAGAACATGAAGAAGCAGCTTTTACAGGTATTGCGTCATTCCAGCAAGAAGATGATTATATTATCTAATCTTCTGTGCATCACTTAGACCATGCTATGCATCATGTGATCTAGTATGATGCAATTTCAATATATTTCTTTATTTTCAGTGATTTTCGTGATGTAAGCTATGAGAAAATATGAAACATTACTATATTCTACTTTCACTGGGCTCACTTTGTTCTTCTACATTAAACCAAACTTTTAATATATTAAAATATTTAGTTATTTACAATTATTAACGCCTACTTGTTTAGAGGGAAAAAAATAATTATTTACAATATACTACATGCAAAGTAACTTTTTTTGTGCTGATTTTTTTATAGCCTAGAAGTGTCATTGATTACCTGAAACACTGATGTTCATGCAATATTATTTTTTCTGCAGTGTCAAATACAACTAAGAAATCCCACTCAGGCTGTTCAATCACATAAAATGAGCTTTTCATTATCTAAGCTATAGGAAAATATTATACATAATTACATTCTACTTTAATTAGGCTGAGGTCAAGGGGTGGGGGATGGGGGCAACAGTGCCATCTACTTTCAAAATATGCCAAATATGGTCAAATTGTTCCATTTGGTTGACAATGGTAAATAATACAAATTTCAAGTGTCATGTACAGTACATTTGTAGCCCCAGATATACCAAAACGCATGCATTATGCTTCTATGGCGATAATAAAGGACAGTTTTAATGGGTTTCAATCGCACATTTTTTGTGCTTAAGGGTACCAGTTTAACTCCAGTTGATAAACATTGTGTTGTTATGTTTACTGCAGGATCTGATCTAGAAATACGAGGACCAAGTAAAAATACACTTTTGCTCAAAGATTCACGCCAAATGCATGAACACAGACAAAGTATTAAAAATATAACGACAACGAAAACGCAGAAGACGCCAAACCATGTTGATTTTTTACATAATCATTACAAATAAAATCAACGCGTCACCATAAATTGGGTACTTACTTTGAGGAATGTGATGTTATCATCCTTCAACATTTTTTTTTGACGTTTTAAACTTAAACTAGACCGTTTTATTATATGCAGTTTTTTGTGTTGTGTTTTGTGTGTGGTGTTTTGATAATAATATGTGATTACATTGGGAGTCTATGGGTTATTTATTTACGACACAAGTCATTAGCAGACAGTCATAGCAGAAACGCACAGGATAAATCAGGAAAAGGAAACCATTACCCTTTGGCAGATAATTCCAGTTCCATTTCAGTAGGATCAAATATGGTTGGCTCTTTTTTTATACTATGCAGCATCAAATAGGCGTCTAAATAGAAAAAATCTCTGGGAACATAACGTAGTAAAGTTAAGACTTTCCAGAATTATACATGAAAACATCCCTTTGTATGGAGTTACTCTTCAATATACCATATATCCTCAGAAAGAAACAGAAAATGTAATTTTTTAAATTTTTATTTTTTTTGAGTCACATTCAGTGAGTAAGATGCTACAACACATCGACTTTGAAATGAAGAAGTAATTTATCTTATTGATCCATTGATTGTGTTTTGATATATCAGTGTAGACATTGGGTACATCTGGGTAGGTACAGGCATCTTTATTGTTGAAAGAGACAACACCAACAGCTATGCCGTTGCACACCAGAGGACCACCAAAATCACCCTGTGAGAAACAAAAGTTTTATTTATTCATTATTTAATTTGAAAATCACTTTTATACAAAGAATTAGTTGACATTTTCTATGGATGAACAGAAAACCTACCTGACAGAATCCTTTGTTTGTACCAAATCTGCCCGCGCAGATGGCATCGTCAGGAAGACCAGGCCATAGGTACTTACAGACTTGAGGGTGAACGATAGATACGTCCACCATTCTCAGCTTATGCACAACATGACCAGTTTCAGTCTTACCCCATCCAGCCACACGGCACAGCTGGTTTTCTCTTATGTTCATTTCAGATGCTGGAAGTTGAATGGTTTGTACTTTGTCTGGTTGAACTTTTCTAAACAACTGAAGAGACACAGAATCAGGTAAAAACTATTCAAATGTGATCCCTTTTATTCATCAGACATCACGTTTCAAGAAAACTGAAGACGCATAACAGCACAAATAAAAAATATCTAATTTCACAGCCTACAACAGACTATTACTCTACAATAGTGATTTGGTGGTGTTTTGACAAGACGTACTGTTGTTTTTGATGTTAGAGGTGTATGTATAAGTACTTAGGAGTTTACTTAGACAATAAACTTAAATGGTCAACTCACGCAACCGCTCTGTACAAAAGGGCCCAGAGTTGTCTGTATTTTTTGAGGAGGCTCAGGTCTTTCAGTGTCTGCAGCACAATGCAGATGTTTTATGAGTCTGTGGTTTTCAGTGTAATTTTGTTTGCTGTGGTTTGCTAGGGCAGCAGCCTGAAGGTGGCAGACACTAACAGACTGAACAAGTTAACTAAGAGGGCTGGCTCTGTTCTTGGTGTGGAGCTGGACCCTCTACATGTAAGGATTTGTGTTTGGCAGACCCCAAAAACACAGGATATAAACTTAGAACGGAAAATCACTCCACGCATGAGGTAAAAGGCATAAGGCATAATAGAAAACACAATTTAATCTAAACACAAAGAGCAAGAAGACAAAGACCAACAGGGGCTGAACACACAGGGACCTAAATACTACATACAGAGGAAAGTACAGAACACACAACTACTATGAGACTGGGAGAGGGCAGAACAGATGAGTAACGCACCAGAACTAAGACAGAGAGCCAAATCAGGAAACGAGAGACAACGAGAAACCCAACAAACCAGGACAGGAGATGGAGTATGCTGAGGAGCAAAGCAGAGGAGTTAGTGAAGGGTGGGGGAATCCCACTGCTGACAAGTGGGTGAGATGAGCCCTGAGAGTCAGAAGAGAGTCAGAATTACCGAGCCGACAGGGGACAGACAGAGGAGAGGAATCCAGATACACCTGTATTCTATTACAATCAGTGTATCTGAATTAAAGGAAGCTGTAGTGCCGTAAGTTGTACGATGGTGATGCTAATGCTTCTGCCTTCTGCCGTTCCCTCAAATGTTTATTAAATTTATTGATGAACCTCTGACACGTTTTCTGGGCTGTCGGCTGTCCTCTTTTTATGGCGACTTCAACACTGCGCACTGCTCGTCCCAAGGGGGGATGGGTCAAATGCAGAAGACAATAAATAAATCAATGACAATAAAGATTGTTTTGATTCTTCTTCTTCTGATCCCTGACACCCACTACATCATACACTCAACAGTTTTATCTTGAAATTAACTATATTTTTTTATTAATTGTAATTATTTATATTAGCTATTTTTATCTGTAAAGTGAGTATTTAATATTTGTGTTGGTGTTAATCTTTTCTGGTTATGGTTCTTTCTTTTTTCTTTCTTTCTGTTCGAACGGAGAGCTGCTGTAACATGCCAAAATAATTTCTCTCTAAAGTTTTCTGTATCTAAATCTAATGTTGCTGCTCCTGGTTGCGTCCATTGCTATTACTCCCCGATACAAAAGTGCCTGCAAAACAACAAAAGAATTTTGGTAAATGAGCCGTCTGTTGTAAACAAAAATCCTAATAATACAAGTGCAAAATAATGATAAAAATTATATTTTAATAGGAAGAATGTGTCATTTCACTCATGAAATATCCTGTGGAATGTACTTCCATGGCAATTATCAAGGTTATAGGTTGGAATAATAACAACTGTATACAGTTAAGTAAATTTCCTCTTAATAAGACAATTATTTTGCAGCCAGGAAATATTAGTGTATGATTGACAATTTATTTTTTTAATTTTATTTATAACTATTTGTGTAGGTGTTATTTTGAACATTTAAGAGACCTTAAAACATCAAAATGAAACAAGTTGTAATAGTCAGAGCATCACAGCATCACAGCGTCACAGCGTCACAGCGTCACAGCGCTGTGGTGATTGTCACCTGTATGCGTCACTTGTTGCCACCCGGCAAGTAATTATTTTTACATTTTCAACTGGTAAACTAATAGAGGGTAAATTCATATGCGTATTGATTTGCATGGATGGAGGGTGTTCTGGATTGCAGATTAGTAGTATACAAATGTAATTTTTAGAAGACAGGGCTAATATGCATTGTTTTCATTTTGGGGATCAGATGGTTTTGGGGCTCCAGATGGGTTTTATTTTGTACGAAACAGGCCCAAATGGCTATTTTAATGCTGAAGGTTACTGACCCCGAATGTAAGTAACCCAAAATCAACTGTATCTAAGTAATAACAGATCAAAATCACATGGGTATCATTGTGAAACGCAAACACAAGAGCTGCAGTAATTACCTGGAAACATACAAGAGTTACAAATGCTTCTTTTTTAATGGTAATATGAAAGGAAACCTACACTAAGCTAGCTGTATAGTGCAAAACTACTTGTTAATAGTTAATGTTATGGTAATATTACATTATTAATCATTCTAGTTCAGTTTCAGTGAGATTAGATACAGTTTACTGTTGTTTTTTAAAAATATACATCATCCAATCAGGATCTAAACTAAGACCATCTCATGACACTTTAGATTTGAAAGTTATGACTTTTCAGAATTATAGAGAAGGCTAAAGCTTTGAATGGAGTCACTCTTCAATATCCCATGTAATGTAGACTTTGTTGAGGTCTTTACAAAAAGAAATGAAAGAAGGTGTTTGAAATATAGTTTATTTTTCAGTCACACTGAAAATGTAATTGGACTCACAATACATCTATGTTGAAATGCATGCTGAAGCAAATGCAGAATTTTTAATGCTTTGTCTTAATGCTTTGTGTTGTTTGCATTAATGTTTTTATTGATCCAGTCAAGGTGTTTCGAGATGTCAGTGTAGACATTGGGTAAATCTGGGTAGGTACAGTTCTTCTTTTTGTTGAAAGAGACAACACCAACAGCTATGCCGTTGCACACCAGAGGACCACCAAAATCACCCTGTGAGAAACAAATGTTTTGTTTATTCATTATTTAATTTAAAAGTCTAGTATCACTTCTATACAAAGAACTTGTTGACATCTTCTATGGACAGAAAACATACCTGATAGAATCCGTTGTTTGTACCATATTCACCTGCACAGATGACATTGTCAGGAAGACAAGGCCATTTCTCCTTACAGACTTCAGGCTTAATAACAGACACGTTAACCATTCTCAGCTTATGCACAACATCACCAGTTTCAGTCTTACCCCATCCAGCCACACAACACAGCTGGTTTTCTCCTATGTTCATTTCAGATGCTGGAAGTTGAATGGTTTGTACTTTGTCTGGTTGAACTTTTCTAGACAACTGAAGAGACACAGAATCAAGTAAAAAATATTCAATTGTGATCCCTTTTATTCATCAGAGTTCAAGTTTCAAGAGAACTGAAGACGCATAACAGCACAAATAAAAAATATCTAATTTCACAGCCTACAACAGACTATTACTCTACAATAGTGATATGGTGGTGTTTTGACAAGACGTACTGATGTTTTAATGTTATGATGTCACTGCAACTTAAATGTTTAAAATTTAGCCTGAAGATAAAATGTCATTATTATTTTGATTATTGAGCTATGTGCTTTTTTTTACATGATTAATACACATAATTTGTGGCAAAATAATCTATGTGTCACCATAAATTGGGTACTTACTTTGATGACCATGATGTCATCACCAATTTCATCATTTTTTTTAGACTTGTAGGTCATGTCAATAAATACATCTTTTTCATAGTCCTGAATATCGTGGCTGCCATAAACAACTCGTTGTGGTTTCCTGAATGGAGAATAATTGAGATGACATATTTTAAATTGGGGTTTTTGTTTATATTTTGCTGCTTATAAAATGTCATTTTACACAACAGAAACATTATGGTTTACTCACTCTTTGTCACAAGACGCAGCAGTGATCACAAACCGTTCCCTGACTAGAAATCCTCCACACACATGACCGTTTTTGTTCTGCACTGAGACCATGTACAGCATTGAGTTCTCTGGGACTTCTTCCCATTTAACAGTTTTACTCCCATGTCCTGCAAAAAAAAGGAAAACTTGCTGTCAGATTATTTTCCTATTAAATGACCTGAGAACAACAATCCAATTTTTTTTCTTACCGTTGTGTCCAAGACATGTCAGAATGTGAAGAAGCAGAAATTTTTGCAAAACCTTCATGATGCCAGAGACAGTGAACTTGTCTTCTTTGGATTGTCAAGTAGAGTCTTTTATAGAGTAGTTTGCTTTGTTGGCAAGAACAGTTATCATCAACTTTATCCTGACTTCTATCTAACCACAAGTTTTACGCAATGCATGCTCATCAAGAAACATCTAGTTTGTTTGTGTCTCAACATCCTGGAGCAGTGATCAGTGTGAGGTGAATATAACATAGTCTGTTACACAAGATATTCTTCTTCTCCTTTGTTTTTACTTTTAATAGTTATTTTAGTTTTTTTATTATTAACTACTAATGAAGATCAGAACTAGCAGAGTAACAGTCTTCTTCCTGGTGGTCGTAGAATAGAAAGAAAGTAATTATAACATCTTCATTAAGTCATTTTTATTCAGTTCCTGCTCAGGAAAGGCTTTATTCATGTCATCCTCAACCACAAAAGCTACACAATTTGGTCAAACTAAGCAAATAGTAGCTTTGAACACCTTCTTAATTATCCACACTTGAAGCTGCCACGTTTTAAGGTTCCTCCTCCGAGGCACATCGTCAGGTAATATCCTGGGAAGAGGTCCCTCTCATAATATGTCATACCATCCTGTCTGAATTCTATTTCCAAAAATCCTACCATAAACTTGCTCACAGACTACTGACCAGTCTCTGTTACACTCATTGTTACAAAGTGTTAAGCGAGACTGGTTCTCACAGACTATACTACATTAAACTATGTATAGTAGAGCTGCTCAAGAGCAAAATGATTGTGCTCTTTGTAGACTCCAGCAAGCCCTCTACTCTATTCTTTGTACAACTACTGCTCTCCCACCTAAAGAGATTCCACCACCATTTACACCAAAGGGGGCTGTGTGCAGTGGGTACAGGACTTTAAATACCTTGGCACCCTCATCTCTGTGGTCCTCTCCTGGACTGCAAACCCCACATCACTCAGTAAGAAAGCTCAGCAGGTACTGTATTTTCTGTGGTTGTTCAGGAAGAACAAATTAGACCGGAAGCTCCACAGATCTTACATTCAGAGCGGGGCAGACAGAGCTTACTCAAAATTATAAATAAATTCTATCGACTGCAACGTCCTATTGGTTGCTTTTCTTGAAGGACATTGGGCTAATCCAATGAAGTCTCTCAGTCAGAGTTAAGGCATAATAATATCAGCCTATATAGTTATGTGTCATCATTAAAACAAACATATACGTAACAAATATGCCATTACACTGCTGAATGGTATCAAGCACTAACAGCTGTTTCCTTTGCTATATCCTATGTGCAAAATTCTAATATGTGCAATATATATATTTTACAGTCATTACGGTTTAGACTATTGTCTTAAAGCTGTGAGACTGTGCTTTAATGCACTAATGTGTGATATTGTAATGTATGATAGTATGTTTGATGTCAGTTGTTCTTTTGATGTCTTTCTGTTCCCCCCTCACCTTAGCCACTCCCCTCTCTCCACGCTCACCTTGATTGCTCCCAGGTGTTCCTCATGTACAATCACCCCCCTCACCCCTGCACCTCCTTCTTTTCTTTCTGAGTTCATCTTGTTATTGCCTTATCTGGTCTTCATCCTACCATGCTCGCTCATCTTCTTCGTCATTTCTCTAAGTTGGTTTGGGTTCAGTTTCTGTTTAGTCCTGTCTCTTTCCTTTGGCTCTGCCACTCGATGTTTCGCTCATGGTAACTATTTAAGGGTTTAGTTTCTTCCTCTCTGCCTTTTTAGTGTTTACTTTAGTACTCTAGTTATTGCCTCCTCTAGGAATGATTTTCTGTTCTACAGTGTTTTCTGTTGAGTGGCTAATAAAGTTTTCTTTCTTTTAACCTGCTCTTGTCCTGGTCTGCGTTTGGGTCCACCATTCAGTACAAAATACCTGACACTAGTTTTGTTTTAATAATCTTTATACATATTGTGCCTGCTAAGAAAAGTTTGACAATAAAAATCTGAATAAAAGGAAAAGCATAGATTTATAGACATCACAAAATTAGTCCTAATTGTCAAGTGCTTGACTTCTGTCATAATTTTCTTGCATTTCTGACAATGTTTGGATAACAAATCTGATTTAGCCCAAGACTAATACCAATAATTAAAGTGGTCGTAAACAGAACTAAATATGAACATAGATGCGCAACATGTTTTTGCTTTTGCCATGTTGGCAAAACAACTTCCTGGTAGATCTATCTATTTAGAAATATGTGACCACACAGACGTCAAACAAATGATTAAATGTGATAAACTGGTTGATTAGTTTATCTTTGTTTGCAGTTTTGCAGTCGCAACAGCCTGGCACACATTCTACAATTTATCTTTGTTTGTATAGTAGTATAGCTTGCTAACAAAATACAGCGAAACCTGCCTAAACACTGAGACTGTTTTCTGAGGTTGTAAGAATCCCCCAATAACTCACTCAAATGCCTCCAGTTAAGACAAAATGCTGCAGTAAGAGTTCTGATTGGAATAAGATAGAGATCATATTTTCCCTACAATAGCTTCTCTCAATTGGCTCCCTGTTAAATTTAGAATGGATCAGGGGACCATCTCTTAGTTATGCTGCTATAGGCTTAGTCTGCTGGGGGACTTTCCTGACACACTGAGACACCCCCCCCCACGTTATCGTTAACCTGTAGTTACCTGAAATTGTAGTTGCTGATTCACCCAACCTGCCCAGTGCTTCGTCTGCTGCTCTTTGTGGTTATGATCTATGTTACCTGCTGTTTTTTTCTCTCTCCTCTGTCCACTCACCCCAACTGGTCGAGGCAGATGGCCGTCCACCCCGAGCGTGGTTATGGTGGAAGTTTCTTTACCTTTTCATTGTTGCCTCAGCTAGTCTGAACAAAAAGCTAAGTTCATTCTAAGACTCCTACATGCCTTCTGGCATATTCTAGCTGAGATTATTGTGAGTTTTCTTTCTCTTCACCACCCACCAATAAAGCTTTGATGATAAAGTTCAGTGAAAATTATTGTAGTTAGAGTGTCTCTTATTTCAACCACTGAAACTCCTTCAGAGGTTTCACACTAGTCTGGCCTCTCTTACTAGTCCCCTTCTTACACTGTAATTCAGTACTCTAAAGGATAATCTGTTGCTTGTCATTTTTCTTTATGGACACTGTATTTGCAGCATCAAGCAATTAGAAATGAAATTGCAGAATATCTAATTAGCTGAAGTTCATTATGTTGCAGAATTTCACATTTTCATGTCAAACATTCCTGAATACAACTTAGTCTTGTCAACTAAGCTTTAGTTGTGTTGAATAACACTGATGTGATTAAGATTACTCAGCGTGGAAATAGACATCCCACTGAAAGATTTCTGTGAATTCTCTATCAACTAAATAACCCACACACCACAGTTTGATAATGTCAATATAGTCTCTACAGTCACATTAGCACGTTATATTTGCAGGAAAGTATAAACGCAGAGAATGTTGTAAGACTGAACAGTAAATTCTCATCGAATAAACTAGGTTTTGTTAACTCATCTATTTTAAATGCATTCAGGTCCAGTGACAGGGAGGCAATCAAGAGGGTCCAGGGGTTACTGTCTGTCAAGATAAGGGAGGGGAAGGAGGCCTTCAGGAGGAAACTGGAACAGAGCCTCCAGCAGCAGAACACCAGGGAGGTGTAGAGGGGCATGAGGACCATCACTGGCAATGCAGCCAGCATCTCTGTTCCACCCCCACACAACCCAGACACCACCCACAGAAGGTCCATCTCAGCAGATCAGGTGAGGGGAGAACTGAATGGATGATGGAGTCATTCCCAGGGTGCCAAAGGCCAGTGCTCCCAGGTTATGTGGTTTATGCGTTTTGATTTCTCCAGTGCAACTCAGAGATCCGCAACCTTCAGAAGTTCTCTGATGACTCTGCAGTTGTACGGTGTATTCAGGGTGGAAACATCACAGAGTGAAGTGACACAACTCTGTGGACTGGTGTGAGCAAAACCATCCCCAGTTCACCATCAATAAACACAAAGGAACTGAAGGTAGACTTCAAGAAAGTCCTATCACTCTTACTGTAATGAAGGAGGTGGTTCATATCGTGTCTCAAGAAATAATACTTGGGTATGTACTTGGACAATAAACTTGGTCTACAAACACAACACTGCCCCAGCGACCTGACCCCGCATAAGCGGTAGATAATGGATGAATGGGCTCATGCCCATATACAGATCCTTTTCAAAACATTAGCATATTTTGATAAAGTTCATTATTTTTTGTAATGTACTGATAAACATTAGACTGTCATATATTTTAGATTCATTACACACAACTCAAGTAGTTCAGGGCCTTTCATTGTTTTAATATTGATGATTGTGGCATACAGCTGAGGTGCCTTGATACGGCACTCTGGGAACAGCCTATTCGTTCAGAAATTTCCTTTTGTGTCTTACCCTCTTGCTTGAGGGGGTCAATGATGGCCTTCTGGACAGCAGTCAGGTCGGCAGTCTTACCCATGAT
>JAUMTR010000019.1:6993846-7086113 GCA_032270685.1 Microctenopoma stevenorrisi | reverse complement strand
GAAAACCATTTCAGGTGACTACCTCTTGAAGCTCATCGAGAGAATGCCAAGAGTGTGCAAAGCAGTAATCAGAGCAAAGGGTGGCTATTTTGAAGAAACTAGAATATAAAAGATGTTTTCAGTTATTTCACCTTTTTTTGTTAAGTACATAACTCCACATGTGTTCATTCATAGTTTTGATGCCTTCAGTGAGAATCTACCAATGTAAATGGTCATGAAAAAAAAGAAAACACATTGAATGAGAAGGTGTGTCCAAACTTTTGGCTTGTACTGTAGGAAGGCTGTAGGAACCATACCTACACAAAGACTGGAATTCAGAAGGGTAATAATACTTGGAGCAACTGTCCCAAAAACATCCTTAAAAAGTCTTGTGGGAATGAAATGTTAGAAGTCAGTTAGACGTTTTCATTTGGTGAACTACTTCTGTTAGCAGGGGCAAAGACACAGGCACAAACTGGTTAAGGACAGTTAGGCACAGCGGAGAAGGAGCTGGATCCAAGTGAGTAGCAGCCGAACAGAGCTTAATGCTGGAGATGTTGTCAACAAAATGCTGTGAAAAATCCTCACATAATTCAGTGGCTGCCTCGAGTTGAGAAGTAGTGCAGGGGTTGATAACAGAATTAATAGTAAAAAAAAGCTAAAAATATTAGACAAATAGGTAGATTTTGCAGTTTTTACAGCCTTTTGATAGTCTGAAAGGCTGTCAAGTATTTTTATAGGCACTTTGGGAACAAATCTGGACTAAATACTTTGCTTGGCATATTTAAATATAACTCTAAGCATCTAAAGAATTGACATTAAAAAAGTTAACTTAAGAACCGACAATAAGCATGAATATTTACAACTTTTTTTAAACTACATTTATCAGTCACATGAAGCATGTGACCGTTTTTAACAGTCTCTATCTGAGATGTAGACACATTGAAGAAGAAGAATCAGGGACACACCTGGTATGTTTATTTTTCAATCACTCTGGAAGAATAATCTGTTCAACACATCTAACTTGAAATGAATGCATGCTTAAAAAATGCACGATTTTTAGTTTTGTTTAATGATGCTATTGATCCAGTAAATGTGCCTCGATACGTCAGTGTAGACATTGGGTACATCTGGGTAGTCACAGTTCCTGTTCTTGTTGAAAGAGACAACACCAACAGCTATCTCATTGCACACCAGAGGACCACCAGAATCACCCTGTGAGAAACAAAAATAATTTCTTTATTCATGATTTAATTTAAAGGTCTTGTATCACATCTGTACAAAAAACTTGTTGACATATTCTATGGACAGAAAACCTACCTGACAGAATCCTTTGTTTGTACCATATCCGCCTGCACAGATGACATTGTCAGGAAGACCAGGCCATAGGTCCTTACAGACTCGAGGGTTAATAACAGACACGTTAACCATTCTCAGCTCGTTCACAACATGACCATAAGATTTAGTACTACCCCATCCAGCTACACGACACAGTTGGTTTTCTCTTGTGTTTGTGTCAAATTGTGGAAGTCGAATTGTTCGTACTCTGTTGTTTAGTTGAGCTTTTCCACACAACTGAAGAGACACAGAAAGTCAACGTTTAAAACTGGGAATGCCTATTTTCTTAGGATGCTTTTATATATTACAGTTCAAGTTTACAGCAATTGATAGAATACTGATTTTAGCTAAAAAACAAATAATTTTTACTTACTTCGAGGAGCATGATGTCATCACCTTGTCCAACACTAACATATGTTTCGGGCTTGTACCTCTGTTTGATACAGAAGGTCATTGGCTCAGCGTTGAGATTCTGGGTGCCGAGAACGACATGCGTAGGTTCACTGGGGTGAAGTTAAGAGGTTATCCGTTTTTATTAGGTTTCAATTAAAATTGTAATGATTGATTGTTTACACAATAGACAGCAAATGGGATAGCTTGTAGAAAAGTCAGCCATTACATTGGAGAGGGAAAAACTCCCCACGACATGTGAAATTCTTCACTCAAGCAGTAAGTACAAAATGTTTTTTAAATAAACATTATGTTATATATTAAGTATACTAAATTAAAAAAATGAATGCGATGTGTCATCAGAGAAAAAGAAATGGCTAACAGTTAGCTAACTTTATGTAATCACGGTTAATAGTAGGCATTTATTCTTTAGTAGTGTAGGGTTGAACACTGCGAAGTTGGTTTATGAGGGAAGCCTCAATTTATTTTCTCAATTAATTTAATGTGAAAGTAAGCAGTGGATGATTAATACTGATACAGAGAAACATAAAGTGAAAGCTTTGTCAAAGTCCAATGATTTTCTTGTCTTGCATTTGTCCATGTACATTTAGTGTCCTCTACCTGGGGACTTCTGTGAGCTTTGAGTCATGGAAGGAGGAGACAACTCTGCAGGGTTTTAAAATTTAAGTGCAGTCCCCCATTTAATAACTTGGTGTCAGTATGTCAATACACATGGCATCGATCTACAATTTAATAGTAAGAAAACGTAGGTACATAATACACTACAAAATTGATTTCACTGGGCATCAGTCCAACTTAGTTATTCATTTTTAAAAATGTGTGTAACACAATGTAGTTTGCTAATTTTGGTTTCGCAAGTCTAGTTCATATAAATACAACTCTAATTTTATAAGAGGGAGAGAACAATGTAGTGGCAGCCATTTTTAAATTTCAACAAATAGAATGCATCAAAAGGGAATAATTAAGCAGAAATAATTGATATTCCTGGTTAGATGTTTTTATGATGGTATGACCTGATGGTATGACTCTTTGAAGCCACATGATAGTTCAAAACATTATTGGTGTTATTGGGGTGTGCAATTATCAGAAACCAATTATGTATTAATTATTCTAAATAATTTCAAAGGAATTTCATTAAAGCTAAAATATTGTTACATGAATTAAATGATAACTCACTTTATGTCACAGTGCGCTGCAGTGACCACAAACTTCTCACTGATAAGAAATCCTCCACACACATGACCAGCATTGTTCTGCACTGAGACCATGTAGAGCATTGAGCCTTCTGGGACTTTGTGCCCATGAATGATTTCACTTCCATATCCTGCAAAGATAAGTGAAAAATCAATGTTAGGTTCATTAGGTTATTTGTTGATGGCATTAAATGGTGGAAAAATAACAATCGCGTATTCATTCTGACCCAGACATGTCAGAACATGGAGAAGAAGAATTTTTTCCAGAATGTGCATGATGCTGAGGAGACTACAGACTTGTCTTCTTGGGGTTGTCTTGTAGACTCTTTTATAGAGCAGTTTGCCTTGTATGGAAAGTATGATTATCATCCATCTTTCATTCAACCACAAGCTACGTGCTATGCAAATTTATAGCTTAGAATATCTTTGCATCATCTTGTTTGTCTGCAGTACCCATCATCTCAGCATTCTGCAGCAGTGATATGATGCTTTTTTAAGGCTATGCCTGCTTTTGCAATGTGAACTTGATTGCATCAGTGGAGGAGGAGATGCAGAACACAGTCTGCAATTGAACCTGCTCAAGTTCCATTATTATGATTGACTTCTTTCCTAACCGGTCGAGGCAAATGACCCTACAACCTGAGCCTGGTTCTGCTGGAGGTTTCTTCCGTTAGAGGGAGTTTTTCCTCTCCACTGTCGCCTAGTGCTTGCTCAAGTGGGACTGTTGGGTTTTTTGTTTACGTTTACACTTCTCCTCCTTTTCTTAGTCTTGTTTGTGAAAATGTTAAACCATCTTATCAGATCGTGTTTGCAGATGTGTACACACATTTTTTTTAAGTGCACAATGCACTACTTTTGAATCATCACATTCTGCCTGTAACAATATGATTCATCACCCAAAAAATTATTTTGCATTTTAATCATTGCCACACAAATAAAAAAACAAAAACAAACGCACAACAATAACCATAAAATCCTCACTCTACATACATGACCTATAGAAGGTCTGCTCCAGGGCCATTCACAATGCTCTTAGAAGAAGAGGCAATGACTTATTGCTGTATTTGCAATAATTTGACATTGAGATTTGCTCAATTCCACAGTTTATCTCCAAGATATGTCAGATGATGAAAAAAAGCAGAAAACAAACCATGCATCATACCAACTACACAACATATGCACAACATTATCTTCTTTTGGAGCTGTTTTTTCTTTGTAGGTGATACTGTGGTTTTTATCTTAACTTCTTTAGCCACATCATCTTTGCGTTAGTGCAACCTTAGTTGTCTCATAGAGATAGTCGGGTCATGGTCAGGAAATAAAGATATTATCATTTTTACAGCTTATCCTGTTTTAAAGAGAGCTTCTGCTGCCTTAGTAGCATAAAGTACATATATAAATATATACATGTGACCTTATCCTCATTAAATGTTCATTTGCGTCATTGCATGTATGCGAGAAGCCAACATTATTTATGTCTACTTGATGACCTTTAGGCTGTTGAGGGCTTTTGCCATTGTGTTTTTGCATTAAACATTTGAAAACTAGATAAGTAGGCAAAAACCACAAGCTTGAGTCACTGTGTGTATATTCAGTCAAATTCTGAGAATAATGCTATATTAGTCATTTAACTTGTGAGTCTAAAGGAGCATCATGACTGTCAATGTTTCTTTTGACCACAATGGAACATGTTAGCAAGTGACACGTGGAAAGAGAAATGATCTCTCTGACTAACAGCACACTCTGGTTGTGCTGGTAGAATAATAGCAAGCATACCCAGAACTGTAGGGCACCCCCCCTTGTATGGTAGAGGAAACACTGGTTGGTATAAGCAATAAACATAGGATATTAAGCTATGTCAGGTCTCATTCTGGAGCATTAAAATTAAATACCACACAACACTCAAATCTATATCTATCTATATATAATAAATTAGAAAATGAACAATCCAAATAATCGATATTGGTGATCGACACTCATTGGTGTTCGTATGGGAATCGGCAGCAAAAAAGTTCAATCTATATTATTCTGTTTGAAATTTAAACTAGATGATATCAGAATTTCTGAAAACCTCTCTACACCAACACAGGCTGTGAGCAAAAGAAGAAAAACCATGTATTGTGTATGCGTAGAACTTTTTTTTATCATGTCATTTTGTATCATTTAAGGTGAACGTTGTTTTTTACTTTTTCTACTTATGTACAAAACCTGTACTTTTTTACTTAAGTAAAGGATTTACTTGTTGTTGTTTTGATCTCTGTTACCAGATGTCTTGAGCCTGGTTCTGTTTTTCCAGAGGAGAGTTTTTCCTCTCACCTGTTGCCTAGTGCTTGCTCAAGTGGACTGTTTTCTCCATTATTCTGTATATACATAATAACTGTGTAGGGTCTTGGACCTTGCACTGTGAAATGCCCTATGATGGCGCTATATGAATAAAGTTGGTATGGCTAATTAAATTTCCTTAGATACCTTACTAGCTTTTTGTGAAAGGTTTGAAAAAAGTCAACTCTGAAAGTCTGAAAAGAGTGTTAGAAGATGTGATGTTAGAAGATATTTCATTTGGGTAGTCACAGTTTCCTCTCATGTTGAAAGACACAATGCCAACTGCCCTGCTGTTGCACACCAGAGGACCACCAGAATCACCCTGTCAGGAGGAAGAAGGTTTATTTGTTAATTCAGTATTTAGGACTGGAAACCCTTCAGACTAGAAATCGGATATTTTCTGTAAAAATAGAGAAAACTAACCTGACAGAATCCTTTGTTTGTGTCATATCCACCTGCACAGATGACACTGTCAGGAAGATCAGCACGAATATCTTTCCATTCCCTCTTACAGATATTCAGGTCAATGATTGGCACATCCACCACTTGCAGCTTATCAACAACTTTACCACTGGATTTTTTGTGAAACCCCATCCAGCTACACTGCACTTCTGGTTGGCTTTTATTTTGTTGCCAGTCTTTGCAAGATTTATCAGCTTTACTTTATTGTCCAGTTAAGCTTTTTTAGACAACTGTAGACACACAGGAACATGTAAATTATTAATGTTCATCCACACACCCATGGATGGGTGACATCCTTACAAAAAAGAAGTATATTTAAGTATTCTTGTACGTGTAATTTTAGTTTATTTTCTGTGTAGTTTTAAAGACGCACTAAACAGCTTTAGCTACACTACTTACTTTGAGAAGCATAATGTCATGTCCCGATGCAGGTTTATCATAGGATGGATGCTTGCACTTCTTTTCAATGTGTATTATTGTGTCATTATCAATCTTCTTGAGATTGTGGGTGCCAAGGACAACATGTGTAAGTTTAAGTGTATCCCTATATGAGTAATCATTTTCAGGTTGTCAGTAAATGTTGCATCTTCTTGCGAAATCACATGAAATGTATCAAGGCAACTTATTGTTTGTCACAGTGTGCAGCAGTCACCACAGTCTTTACTGATGAGGAATCCTCCACATACATGACCTTGGTTGTTCTGCACCGAGGCCATATATTGCATTGTGTTCTCTTGGATCTTGGTGCCCTTTATGATTTTACTTCCAAGGACTTAGAAAAATAAATGAAATAAAGAATGAGTTAATTTCACAATTGTAACATATAGACGTTTGATATTGAGGTTAGGTTATAAAATATGTGATCAACAGACTGTCACATGAATCCACTTGTCCTAGTAAATTGTTCTCTTCCACTTTATGGTTAATTAATAACTGCCGAGTAAAGTTAAGTGACCTAAAGAGACAAAATTTATTCAGTGTTTCTGTTGACCACACAGAGCCCTATCAGAAATCTAACTGACTGGTTCAAACTAGCCTAAGTGAATAAATCTTGTTTAATGGTTGTTTTTTAAAGTCAGTCACAGCGTTCACAGCAGTATTTTTTTTGGCGGCTTGTCCAAAATTTAGTTTTAGTCTAGTCTTTATGTCAGTGCTTCGGCATGCTTCAAATAAATGATTATTCTCATAATGCAGAAAACTTTATATATATACTGTACATGTAACTTATCATGTACAGTACAGAGAGTATCTTCAACAGATTTCAGGAACAAGATCTCCAAAAGAACACAACTTGGATAGGTTTAGATACTGCACAGGACTTGCTTACTGAATTGATAATAGTGATCCATTCATACTTAAATACATTTATTTGGGACCTTTTTTGTTCTCTATTTTGTAAAAAACTTTACATAGCCACAACAAATAGTGTTTAGTTGGTTAAATGTATAAAACTTTTCTTTGGTGTGGATCTCTGTGGTAAAACTTACTGCTCAACGTGACAGACTTGATAAAACACAACAACCACAGTTCACAGCTGCATATCCGAGAATCAGCGTCCCACCACACAGTTAGTCAACTTTAGTTCTAGTGCAATAAGTCCCCATAGACAGACATTCTGCATTCACCTTTCCACCATTCTTTGCTGTGTGTAAACTGCATTTACTGATAAAAATAAAATAAAAATATCATAAAAATGCTTGTCAGAAACATTTAGTAGAAATGGAACATGTATTACTCTTTTTTCTTGCTTTTGTTTTTGATCTAGTCATTATATTATGATATATAGCCGTATAGACATCTGAGTAGTCACATGTATTGTTATTTTTGAAAGTCACAATACCAACTAGGAGGAGAACGGTTAATTCTTTTATTAATGTTTGTATGATTTTTAGCTATTTTAAGTCATTTTAAATGAATCGATTCTTTACTTGGAAGTTGATTTAGCTTAAATGACACATTTTAGCTTTCCTAAGGCACCAGAGGTATGGGAGAAGAAATTTACAGTCAGGTAATCTAATATAACATCTTTACAGGTCCAGTCTCTGCAAACAAAGTCTGTTTAAATATGATGCTGGGAACCAGAGATGACATAGCACATTTCATATCAATGTTTTAGTCTTTATTGTGGAAGGCGCAGAGTGCATAAAGGTTAAATGTTGCATGTGAACCACAACATTTCCTGCCTGATATACAACCTCATACTCAAACGTGCTTCTTGTTACATAATTAACAACACATCAGTGCATTAATATTTTGTATAGCACATGTATGCTTTTTTTTTTTCCTTTTAGGTCATACTTTTAGACATCACGGTAGTAAAGCAAAATAAAACTATTTGTTTTATGCACTAGAATATGAACTGTTTTCATCGAAACACCTAGTTTTTGTTATACATTTGTGGTATGTTTGAGATATGATGCAGCATAGTCAAGTCATGTTGAGTCAAGTTTGGAGTACTGCACAGTTAAAGCAGTAAAAAGCCACGTATCAGTTAGATGTCAGGTGCACCTTGAGGGCTTCATGAGTTTGTTACAATAACGTTGTAATTTTGTTGACTGGCCTTTATTGCAGTAGTGTACATGTAAAATAAGTAGGAAGGAGAGATTTGTAGTAAAAAAAAGCTGATGTCGGGGAGTGCATATTTCATCATTTAGGTAATACATATAAAAAGAAAATGGTACAAAAGGTTTCTCATTTTATGCTTTTCTAGCTGAGAAGTATGACATTCATCACTACAAATCATTCTTCTCAATCTTCTTATAGAATTTAAATAACAAACAATCCAATATATGCAAATAGTTTAACTATGGCTTCTTACTGAATAGAAATCATATCATCCTAGGGGCTATTGATATTAGGCTAATACAACCTCACATGAACAAGAACATAACTGTGCTACTGTTTAAAATTAGACTAAAAACATAATTTATGTATTCCTCAATTCCTTAACTTTCATAGTATTTTAGAGAGTAGGCTGCAGCTAGGTGCTGATAATCATCAATATTTGATCATCAGCAGGTTTGCAAACCTCTATAAAAGCAGAAGTTTTGGCTGTTTGCAGGTGTGAAGCATAAGACAACTGTTGCTGCATAGTTACTCAGAACTACAGTTGATTATATACTTTTCTGTCATCTTTAGAGTTTTTGTAATCAAGCAATGAACTGACTTTGAGCCTCTTATTTCCATATCTACTCCTGGAAACTACCAAATATAATATCTAAGTCAGTAACATCATATTACAACTACTGTACCTGCAGGACAGCTGACCTAATTTCTCTGGTCAGTTCCTCAAGGTATCCACCAGAGAGGGCCAGAGTTCACCTTAAGACTTTTACAGCTCTGCTTTTTAACCATCAGATGTTGCCAGTTCTCCATAGTTTGTGACTCACAGGTGACATCACAAGTTAAAATTTAAATGTATTTTCCTACAGTATCAGTATATATCTGTATTCTCTAGTACATTAAGTTATTTTGTTTTAATTAGGGTGAGATAATCTGTCAACACCAATTAGAGGCCAACCAATTAGATCATGTGGTGCAATTATGTTTTTGGGCTCAGCCATATTAATAACAGCATCAAGTCAGAATCTTGCAAGTTAAAAGGAGAAGCACAAACAATTGCCCCCAAGACTGCAATTTGTGCAAGACTGCATGAGAGAAATCATTTTGCTCTCAATGCTGTGAATATATTTTACTTTTACTTTCTTTTTATTTGGGTTTAAAATTGTATTATGGATATTCAGATATTTCTGAAACTCTTTCATGTCAAACATATTGTTTAAAATAAACCACAGGTGTAATTCTAATAAAATCACTGTCCTCTGTTTCACATCAAGCATCCTTAGAGGGAAAAAATAAATATGATTTTGACATTGAGCATACATGTTGAAGAAGAACATCCACCTGTTAAACTTTGAAGTGAGAAAATGTCAGTGTTAAAGAAATCTCAGCGTGCACGCAGTGACAAAACACAGAGCCTGTTTGGTTTCACTGGCATGAGAAGTTCTTTACACACAGTGGGGCTTGAGGGGCAGGGTGGATACACTTTGGAACAGCTTAAACTTTGCATGAAACAGTACTGACTTCGGTCTTTTCCAGTCACTTATAGCCAAAGACAACCTTGTGATGTTGAGTGGGACTTTGGCCAAAATGTAGCTTGCCTTCCTTAGCTGGCCAAAGAAATGGTAGATAATTTGTGACCCTTTTGTTTTCCATTGCTTCCTCTGTGATCTCCTGCTTATATTCTTAGATTTTGTATATTATTATTATTATACTATTTATTATTATTATATTATTTTCCTTTTATATATGTGGTCCCAGGTCTGATGCAACCTTTGTAATCTACACCTGTGCTATGCCACTAGACATTGGTCACAGTACCAGCTAATCTGATGAGCTTTTATTTTATCATTAGCAAAAAGGTGCTCAATAGCACTTCTCCTGCTAGCTAATTAACATAGTATATCTGGTGGCAATAGGACTAGGTCTCTGCACCAGTATATAAAATAATATTGGTGACCGTCCAACCCTAAGGGTCCATTTTTAAAGGTGGTTTACAATCTTTGGTTATTAATGAACCTTAGAGGAGCTTCTAGTGTTTGTGCCAAAACGTGTAGTACAGTTTTACTGTGTACACAGCATCTTATTCTCATTTTCATTCGAATATAATACTTCTTCCTGTTTATGCATCCATAGCACATTTGTACCTTCCATGCATTTTCTGCCTTTCAGACAATCATCCTTTCATCCAACTCTTCATCTTGTCCCCTGGTGTCTGGCACAGCTGTAGGCATCCAGAGAATGCTTGACATTGGGTTCAGCCAGTCGGTACCACGTATATGCACTGTGGCATGCCAGGGTTTTAGAAGAGATGTGGCGCATGTGCCACTCAACAGCCCTGTATAATGTCCAGTAAATGGCTTCAGACCTGAACACTAATCCACTCAGTGATAAGTTGGCCTCAGTGTGATAGCTCTGCTGCAGGCGGCCAAGATTGTTCTAGCACAGCCCTGGGTTCAGACAGAGCATAGCGGAGACAAACACTAGGCTTCAAAGAGAATTATTGCTTTAATAAAATGTAATTTCCTTCTCAGGTATTTGACTGTGATGAATCAATTTGTTCATCCTTTTTCTCCTCTTCATGAAATGTTTATTTTCAAAGGGAGACTCAGAACAGTGAACAAATAGGTTAATGTTGGCTTTTCTTCTCACCATCTAAGCAGGAAGATTTTCCAAAATGTACTCAGCCATAAGATATAAGTTCATGACTATATATGTATATATATATATATATATATATATATATGAAAGTATGTAGTGTACTCATTTTCTTCATCATATTTACTATCTCTCAAACAAATAAAAGATAATTTGCATACACATAACACACGCAGCTGTGTCCAGAAGCTGCATAAACCCACATTTATGAGACAAAATCGGAATACTTGTACTTGTACTACTGTCTCTCACTCGCCACAGTGTCTAAAGAGCTGCTGATGGTTCTGTTCTGAATTGTAAACACTGAAACAACAACAAATCCGAATGAAAAATTAATGACAAATTTTGGCATCAGTTATAACACAGTGAATAGGTATTCTCATGAATCATAAACTTAGTGTGTACTCAATAACCAGACGCAGAAATGCACGCAAACCTACATGCACGCTCTTCCATCATCCACCCTTTGCTCCATCTATTCAGCATTATAACTTAGGCTGTTTTTGTAACAAAACAAGGCCTAATCCTAAATTCAGGGAACTGTGAATGTGCCTCAACAAATGGCAGACAAATGAGAAGGATTAGCGGGGGCCTGTGAAAGAGTGAAAGGTTTGCCATTGATCTACGGTGGTCCTGTTCTCTTTCAGGGCCACTCGGTTTGAAAACCCCACTGAGTAAGAGCATACAGGCCCACTCCAGAGCCCCCTAGGCCACCGAGAGACACACAACAGCCACAATTAGTCTCAGGAGCTGTAATGGCAATTCAATAAGCGCTTTAAAATTGTGCCTTAGTCCGTCTGCCAACCCCCAACCCCTCCTATCCCTCCCATTTTCGTCCACATACATAAGATTGGTATTATGAGTAGCAAGGGGCTCTTTTTTCTTTCCCACCCACCACAGTTCTTTTCAGTCACTGTGAGAGAAAATGACCACACAGGGTTTCAAAGGTTCCAGAGGCTGTGGTTTGTTGTCGCTGAAGCAGCATGACTTGTGCCCCTGTAGATATTGGCTAAGGTCCTCAAAATGGGCTTCTATTATGAATTTTTTCTGTCACTCAGCTGCAAATTAATTTTGAAGCATTCAAAGTAATCTTCTTCAGAAACACTAAATTTATTGGTTCATGCTTTATCTATTTTATAATGTTTTAATAGATGGACAGCGCTTCTCTGCATGTCCATGCAAATCACACTGTAAAACTACTCAAGGGCTTTTCAGACACATAACATGGTGACCTGCTGTGCAGTCCTCCAGATGCTATGAAGGAGCCTACAGACAAACAACATGCATGACTCACTCCCTCAGTCCTCTTAAACTGATTAGATGAAACACAGCCCAAACATCTGTGCTCTTGACATGAACACGTGATGGCAAAGGAGGAGCTTCTGGTTGACTGTCCATTCCCCTGGACTGTCTTTGGGCATTCCTGCTTGATTTTGCACAGTGTTTAGGTTTTTCCTTTTGCTTCATGATCAAAGGCCAGCGTTTTTGATCAGGACTTCCAAAGGATCCCTCCATCACTGTCCTTTCAGTGTGCTCAATGATAATTACAGGTCAATGATAATTACAGTACAGCTCCCATTTGGTGTCCCATTTGGAGCTGGCACCAACGGGCAGTTGCACCCTCAGACCAGCAAGAAAGGAGGAGATTGTTGGACAGCTGAAATGAGAGATAGAGAAGAGAAGATGGAAGACTCTCACTGGCAGGGAAGCGAGTCAATCATGAGAACGAGCAGAGAATGGCATCATTTTGTGGCATGCATGTTGTCTGTGCCAGTGGAGAGTTGGATAACCAACATGTGAAATACCTGTAAATGTGAAAGTACTCTCCTATGCTAAATATTTAGAATAGAAAAGCCTTTATTATCATTGTACGGCGCACAGAGAAACTGATTTGCTACTCCTTTTGGTGCAAAAGACGCGTATGCGTTGGAAAAAACAAAGATAAAATGGGAAGTAAATTAAGCGATAAACAGACAATGATATCCACCAATTTATACACGACAGCAGTAGATGGTAGTAGATAGCATCATCTATTAATTAAACAGAGTATGCATGTACAGTGAACTGAGTATCACATATCCATATTACTGCACTGTGTTCTTCTATTGAAAGGCAGCGGCATATATTGCACAATGAACAGCAAATATTGCACGATGGGCGACTTCAATGTCACACTTTAGCCGTGGTATTTGCAGACCAGAAGAGATCATCCGAGATCTGCACTCACAGAAACCTCGTGGAGTCTATCCTCTCCACGCAGTCCCCATGAATGTATAGTGGGGCCAGGATGAGTTCTTTTGACCTCATCTCTGTAGTTCGACTCATCCCCCCTTGAGATAAGTGTGATAAGTGCAACAGGCCAGTGAAAGTGGTGTAACGGCTGAAGGCCTTGTCGTCTCAAAGTGGGCAAAGAAACGGGTCAGATCCTCAGCCAGCGAGGCCTCAGTCCTGCCTGTCGCCTGGTTACTGCTTCTGAAGTTGGTGATGTGATTTTTCCCCCGTCACATCTTTCTAGGGTTGTTCTCAGCAAATTGATCTTCAATCTTCCTCCTATAGGCCGCCTTGGCTTCTCTTATGCCTCTGCTCAGGTCTGCCCTAGCCGCCCTGTACGCTGCCCTGTCCCCTGCCCTGTCCCCTGGAATACTGCCCTGTCCGCTGAATTTGATGATGTAGGTTAACAGTTACACAAATTAAGAATCTATCTTATAATATTTGATATTTGATATGAAGCACATCTTATTGGGAAGAGATGTTGTCAAACACCTGCACAGCTGGAGTTCTGTCAGAGAGGGTAATAGATTAATTTCCTGTCCCAATTAGGGTGGTGCTGGTCTTAACAGCTGTGAGTAAGACGGTGTATGTAGGAAAATATCAAAAATGTATTGTCTAAGATTTGACTGTATTTTACAGTTTGAATTAGTAACACAATGAGGGTAGGGAAGGGATTGATGTTTTTTTGATCTTTGAACTTACAAAAAATGCACAGCTGAAGACAAGTACAGGAAACAGTAGTGAGGGACCCCCATAGTGATTCTTCTGTATAGCCTGAGAACTGAGAGCTGATCCGCTGTGTGACTTCACGCCACTGTGACCAGACATGTGCCCCGTCACAGTAATCTTGCATTATGACATGCTGAAAGGTTGCCCTTCATTCACCCCAAACAGCCACTATTCATCCCCAATCTCCTTTCTGTTCACTGAAAAGACTGAGTGGCCTCCTGTGCCACTGGAGGGCTCGTCAGTGTGTAAATGACCTTGAAGCTCAGTTGCGTAGTTCATAACCCGCAGGCGTACACAGGGAGGTCCTTTAAATCGACGCCTCTCCTGCTGTGCGTTTTGCCATGATTATAAGGACAAGGGGAATTATATTGCAGCGCTCTGATGGAGATGTTACTGAGACTTAACAACCAGCGCCGTGTACAAGAGAAAATTAAAACTCCCCTTAAAAAGCCCGGCAGCTCAAGCAAGTGAGTCGTGACTCAAGAGTTATACACGTTTTTATTAAAGTTTACCAAACTCAGCATGGATCAAGGCACTCAAATGATTTTACTTTGCTCAACCTAAAGACTTTTTATTCCGAGAATGCGTCTTCAATACAGTTTACTATTACTGGCCTATGACTGGAAAACAGTGACATGATAAATGGATCACAAAGGTACCTCCACCCAGTAGTTATAGCATACAAAATGAGCTGAATATGAATTGGAGTACAACTATTTATCCCCTCTTTTTAGCAGTGGGACTGCAAACCAACACATAGTCAACAATAACAATAAACAGTTAAAGAGTACAAAATGTTATAAATATATTAAATGTTCTAAGAGCAACAGACCTGTCGAGAAAGTGTTAGCAATGTAATAACCATTTCCTCCTGTGAGGTTAATGAGGTTGTGACTATGAAATGTACCTACTGTACAGCCGTCTATAAAGCATTCAATGACTCAAATCGTACGTTAACAGTTTAATGACTGATCTAAGGACCAACAGTCAGCGATACAGGTTTCTACTCTCTAATATCTGGGAGGAAAGCAGACAGAAGAATATACAGGCATGCAACGTCCATTGCAGGAAATCCAACTTCTTATCCCAGTTGTTAGCTTAGTTTCTGTTGTTTACTGGACACACAGACATGTACAAACAAAACATATACATGTCAATGTGTTGGAGTCAGTGTAGGTCAGTGTCTCTTATCTAGTGTTGTCAGTATATTACAAGCAACAGTGAGGATGTGAGATTTGAAGCACGACTGTAGCCACATGAGAAAAATCATTGTCAGAATTTAGGTGTATGATTTAGATTCCAAATGTTTATTTATGTCATGCTCCCAGTATGTTTTCATATAAAGCCTTATAAGGAATAGCACATTTGAAATGTTAGTTTCACCATTAGTTTCAAGGACCATAAGCTGTTTCCTAATGTTTACCGATGTCCACATCTGTCAAATATATTTGTGAAATTCTGTTCCACGCGTGATGTAGACGTGAAATGTTTAATAAGCATTAGCATAGTACAAATATAAATACATGCTAAAAACAGAATAAACCAGTAAAAAATCAGTCACCAACATTACCTCGGAGTTCTTAGTGGTAGCTACAGCCCTGATGTCTTTCTATCTTGGTTTCTTCTTTTTTTTGTTTTAATAGTGATACATGCCATTTCTAAGTGCTGAATATGATCTTTGTTGTACTAGATACTCCCCCTACTGTTTAGCTAAAACAGGCTCTCAGTGAGCCACATTCTGTTGTTTCCCAGTTCACTGTACTTTGTCAGTCCTTTAACAGTTTCTCATAGTCACCAAAGCAGCACTTCAGTCACATAGACAGATGCTGTAACCAGCCTAATGTCTGAGGATAGTGTAGCTGTACGGTGCCTGACTGTTTTATTGAACATCATTAGACAAATAACTTAAAGGTACATATTGTACTAACACTACAAATGTTACAGACCTCAACAAATGTACACGTATGTGACAGTAGCATGGAATAATCAAAATTAAGATCACCGTCGTGACTAGATCAACATTAGTGTGACGAGGCAGGTGAGCCAGCCAGTTGCCAGTCAGAGTTCAGACTTGAGCAGCTAGGAGGGGAGCATGGGCAGGAAATGAGTAGACGGATGTCTTCGTCGAGCCTTGTGCCCTCGCCGTGGCTTCCCGCGCCCATTCAGCGAAACAAACATCTGCCTGCCTCCATGCTTCCAGCGAAGGGAGGCATATGTGTTGTAACCATTCTCCTCGATTCGCTCCTTGAACTTGCAGCTCGGGCTGTACTTCACCTGTTACCAGAGCAAAGGAGACATGTGAGGTGAAAAGCTGCAACGGATCAGTGGGTCGCCATTGGCTGACTGCTATGTTGTCTTTCATTGTAGTAATGATTCTTCTTTCCAAGACAACAACAGGGTGATTTTGCGTAGAATAAAAAAGCTGTCTGTTTCACATTTTCTTACTTATTCATCTTTCCTAGTGTCTTATCATGCAGATAAACTATGTGATGTCAAGAAAATGTACAATTGCCTCGAGCAGTAACATGCCTTTGCAGAAAGAATGTTCTGCTTTCTCAGGATAATCCACAGACGTTAAAAGTACATTTTTCACTGTGGCCAAACTTAGTGAGGTCTGAGTAACTGGGACGTGGTTATTGGACATACACTTACATTTTAAATACTCTTTTATGATTAAAGTTTCATTTCCCTTATGGTTCGTAAATAATGACAGGTGTAATTTGTGAATGTAACACAGACAACATTTAGGTTTTTTTTTCTATGGGCGGTTGCTACTTATTATCAGATGGTTAAAGAGTCTTCAGAGATACTGCAGTGTTTTCCTGATCGTTGTGATGTTGCCATTATGTGGCCCTCTCCATCATAGCATCGGGAGAGTATGAGCCTGACATGATTCACCTGAGCAAAGCCTTTGGTCTTCAGATCTATTTATATTTTGTTTTCGGTGTTAGCATGTTCGGGGCACTTGGCTTATCGCTACTCACATGCTGATTGCTTGAGCCTGATTTCACCCCTTTCAAAGGGCTAGACATCATACACCTCTGGTCTGGTGTGTGGTTGATTTTAACAAAGAGGTGAGGCTTTTAGAAGGTTACTGTGCAAAGCAACAATTGGCAGATGGCACGCAAAAGCTTTTAAAGAAGCCCAGCTGGCTCTTTGTCTTGGCTGGTTTGGTTTCTTTTCCCCTCTGTATCTGTTTCAACAATGAAACAAGCCAGCTGAACCTGCAGGTATCATCAGCCACGGCCCAGGTGTAGAGCCGTGATTGATTGTAACTCTGTGATCTTTGTCTGGACTTTCCAACAGAAGATTCCTGAGATGTCTTTTCGCAAAATCAAACATTTTTAGGTAGGTACTGATTTAATAGCCCCATACATGCCTCCAATGCCCCCAGCCCTCCCTCCTTGACCTGCAGAAATAGTGTCACCATGTTGTATACGCACCGATCCAAAGAGCGTGCCTTTCTTGGACATAGCTAAGTACAGACCCGTGCTGACAGATTTGATGGCAACAACTCCTACACTGACAGATCGGATTTCCATCAGACCTGGAAGATAAAAGAGGGAAGAAGAGGTTAGAAACTAGCTTTAGTAGAGTCCCCACCAAAAGCTCCTCTATTATTAGCGATTAGAATATCGTTGTAAGGGAAAAGGTCATAAAAGAAAAAAACAACAACAAAAAGTATCCTATAGAACACATAACAACTGATAAACGTTTGATCGTATCAGAAAAGGCAACACATCATTATCATTATCATTTATTTGTTATAAAAGCTTAATTTAACTCAAACTACAACCGTTACACAAAAGCCTGCATGTAGCACACAGTTGCACAGCAGACATACACAAAGTCAGAGCTTGTACAGAGTCGGTCTGACTCACACATGCATCTATAAAAGCCTCCTGACTCCAGATGTTATACCTCACCCTGATAATACCCAGTATTGTTTACTGAAAGACACAAAACCCGTCTGCTGCCCACTTATCCAGCAACTCTAACTTACTTCACCCCATGAAAAAGCTGGCAAGCTTGTGGGCTAATTGTTTCTTTTGGGCACTGATTGCGAACAAGTCCCAAGTGGCTTTCTTTTGATCTGGTTTTTGTCTGGCTGCAGAAATAATGGCACACCCCGATTGTCATGGCTACAGCAGGAAGATGTTTTATAGATGACCATAAGGCTAACTGCAGGGTGGTGAGTAGAAGCTAATTGCTACATAACTCACTTATACATTCAGAAGCACCATTCTTTGGCCTGCCAGCTGATCATGACACAAAATCTTCTTTTTTACGCATGTGACATCAAGTCTACACGGAGAAAATGTGTAATCCTATTGCTCAAACCTTTAAAACAGGTGCTTTGAACGAATACTTTACACCCATCATAAGATCAAGGTACCAAAGGACAAGACGGACCCACACAGAAATGTAGAAGTCACAAAAGCAGCAATGGGCCACTGACCACCAAACCGCTACTGCTACTTTGGTGTGACACTCATCTTGTACAGGCCAGTGACCGAACAGCCAAAACCATTCAGCAATGAAAGGTAAATGCTCACACGAGGGGTGTTGTTTGAGCTTATTAAACTTATTTCGTCATTTGGAAACAGCAAAGCTGAACTTGGCACAAGTGCTTAATTTAATGTTTTCATAATTATATGTTATATTTTTGTTTTAGACTAGAGTAGATTCACACCTTTTTCAACTCTATTATGATGCATAGGTCCTTGAAATGAACACACACATCTCTAGTAGATTAACACTGAGACAGATTTACCTATTGTCCTAAAAACAATTACAAATCACTGATAAAAATAATATATAGTTTTATGATTTGACAATGCTATGATCCTAAAGTTAGGGAGCCAATCCGTTCTGCTACTGATGCACCATAGTAGTTTCAGCTGATATAAAAATAGTAAAAGCTGGTTCTGGTGGTAGAGAAGTCAAAGGGTTCAAGTTCTGGCTCCTTATGTCATACATCAAAAGCCTCCTTGGTTTGTAGGTGTGTGTGTGTGTCTGTGTGTGAATGGGTAAATAAAAAGCAGTGTACTTACTGTAAAAGAGATGTCAAAAACATGAGCGCTGTGGATTTTGTATATGTATGTTGAAACTACCCTCTATCTGTACCCTCTGGGCTTTACTTAAGAAATTTTATGATGAATTATTTGATGCTCTAGAAACCCAGGAAAAATTAACCCTCCTGCATGGAGCAATCTGCTGTGTTTTTCATCCATCTTTTAATAATTTTGAGAGATCATTCTCTGCAGCCGTTCTCTTCTTGTAGCTGGAGCATATTTTTTTATATATAATTCAGTTCTACACGTCCACTTTCATGCTTACCTGGTGAGGTCACCTACTTTAAAGGAAAGAAGCGATTAGGAAAGTCAACAAACACGTTTTTCTTCTCTGACAGAAAAGTGTCTCTCCTTTCGCAACAGCTGCAGAGGAGGAGGCAGCTCCTAAGCTGAGTCCATCCAGGTATGAGCCTAGCTGCGCCCCCATCATTCCTGCATCGCCTGTGATCCTCCAGGGAAACGTTAGCACTTTGATGGCAGCCTTCTCTTTATGAGTTGTGTTTACAAACACCGGGTGTGCTATGGTGGCACCTGGAGCGTGCAAGGGACTCATAAGCAATTAGCTGAGGCCCTGCTGGTGACTGGAGTGCTGCAAGGATTTATGGGGGATTAGACCAGGCCAATGAAAACCACTGGTGCCTGAAAGTGGTACCAGCAGTAATTGTCATTATCTGCTATTTTGACTTTGAGGCACAGTCAGTTGTTAGATGTTCGTCACATCTGAGATGTGTTAGAGTTATTAAAGCACTTGAAAAAAAAACATGTTAGATTTAATGAATTTTTGGCCACTATACTGTATGTTATACCACATTAAATAATGTTCTTTCCTTCTTGAGCACTATGTAGGTACCCTACATATCACTTAATTTGTGAGTGCTGGTGTAGCAGCCAACAGACACAGAAAGGGATGTGAAATGTGAAATGGGGATTTCACATTGTTTAGAAGAATCACTTGGGCTGTGGACGCTTGGCCACACATCTATAAAGCCCAGTTAGATCCATAGCCCCCCCCTTTGAAAAGTCATTTCATTGTGTTCAAAGCCTGAGAAATCAGAGTGGGGCATTTCATGCTATTAGAGGAGTTTCCTAACTGCTAAAATCCAAATGTTTAGCCTACAGACTTGAAAAAATCGTCTCTAATATTAATGCAATTGTATAAAACCATAAACATTTTTGGGTCTATGTATAACTTTGGTCTATGTTATGTTATTACGAGACTGATAGGAGCAACCTGCTTCAATAAAATAAATCTTTATTCTAATAACATAGCTGACTGTGTTTGGAGAACATGAAACTGATGATTACGCAAATCTGAATCCTTTCTATTCAAGAAATGTTTCAAATTATTTCAAAAAAGCATAACTAGCATATTTGGAAATAACAGAGAGAAACAATGGGGACAAATTATCTCTTTGTTCCTGGGTTGCTGTGGAAAATGAAGGTCACTTCTTCACCACATTCTGCTGAGCAAGTATCAGCTAGTGGCCCTATTGAGCTCATGAAAAAGGCACTTTTGGCTTCCCACTTGCAATTGGCAAGATCTCTTAACCTTTGACATGTTTTGGCTGGGATTGTCAATAAGATCAGGCTGCCATTACAAGCAAATCCTGCACTATACATGTCTAGTCAACTGTGGACTTGCCATTTATTTCTCCTCTAAGGGATTTTTAAAAGCATAGAAAAAGTCTTTTATCCAGTCTTTTTTTTACTCTTTCTTTTCTTTCTGTCCCCCATTTTTTGGACGTTAGCCCATCGTCAGATCATTCAAGCCTTTTCTGACCTTGAAAAAAAGGCAGAAAGGAAAGAGAGAGACACTCTCACGGGGTTCCCTTTTGTCAGACCCATAGTATGTGGGAGGAGGAGGGAGCGAGTACAGGCTAAAGGTGCTGGTTATAAGATTCGGGGGGTTTTGGTGGTGGGGGCATGAGCTACCAATGGCTGTTACCCCCAGTAAGTCTTTGTTACTCACCTGAGAGGTGAAGAGCTAGACAAGATTTTATTAATGACCAAGCAATTTGAATAGGGCTGTACAAAATGTGGCAAAACGGTTCAAAATTACAGTGGAAAAGAGTGAAAGACTGAGCGCAAAGAGAGGCGGAGAAAGAAAATGTCTACCCCCGGCCTTTTTTTCCTTCCCCAGGTCTTTAATTTCTTGGGTTGCCCCCTTGAGCAGCCCTCCATGCCTCAGTGCTCGAGCAGAGCCTGGGAATCTTGAAGGTCCCGCTGTGCTCCTGCTCTTGATTGACATACCTTTTCAATTATTTCACAGTTTGCTTGCTTTTTAAATGAAGAGGGTCCTGTTGTTTTTTTCCCTTCTGCCCTCTTTTTCAAAACAGAAGCTTTTCATGTTGGGTCTGGGCTGCTGGGCCTAATGGTTGCAACCAGCACCTTTGATCTGCCATGACCCCTCACAGGGTCTGTTACTGGACAAAACAGTGTGTATCAGTAAGGACAAAGGCTGTATTACTCACTATAGTTTTAAACACCTTGACGTATTACCATGAGAACAGTGACTGTAGTAGAAGCCGTCGCAGGTGGTGTGATATGGAAACGTGGACATTTTCTTTTGAATGTATAATAAAAAAACAACCAATCAGAAGGATGGTTTTGTCTAGCGTAAATAAGTACCATTAGCACAGTTTATAATATCTGTGAAGGTTCTCAATCATCCAGGTCAAGGTTAACCTCAAAAAGGTTTAATCCAATAGCAACTGTGGTCGACTCAACAGGGTTTATGAACAGGCTAATCACACCAGTCAGTCAGACTTGAGAAAGCCCTCTGGAATGGAAGGGTGAAACATCGTCAAGAAACCTAACAAGTCCAGTTGCTATTGGATTAAACTTGTTTTGACACAATTTCTAATGCTGTGCATTCCAGCAAGTTAGATTGTTGCATTTTTATTATTTTCTGAGAATCCCTGAGCTTTATGTGCAAAAAAACAACAAACTTGTAATTTTTAAAACTTGTGATTTGGAACAATGACACCGATCTATCTATTTAAGCAAAAAAAAAAAAAAAAAAAAAAAAAAAAATATATATATATATATATATATATATATATGCAAAGGAAAAACAGCAATGGCCCAGTTTTACCTCTAGTCTGAAAGGCAGCCAAAAAGCTCCAAGCTCCTTATATTGATTAGTGGTTACCAGTTTCTACATTTTTCAGGCAGCTCCCTGCATTCCTAAAGATTTTGTAATGTGAGTGAATCCAATCCAGTCTACATGACATATATTAGTAAGACTTTGTGGACACTCACGACATACTCGCCAGCATATTTATAGCAAGCTGCTGTTTATGAAGCTGTCCTGTGACTTTATTGTTGCTGCCCAAATCTTAACCCGTTGCCATTTCCAATCTCTGATCTAATGTGGACTCTGTAAGATAATAAAATATAAGCACAACTTACCAAATTAGTGGATTCTCAAAATACTTACCGAATGGTTTTGTGTAGATGCCGATCCATCTGCCCACCTGTAGAGGGCGACCCAGTTCCTGCAACCCTGTCTCTACCTTCACCTGTTCCTACGTCATCGTTTTAGTAAATCGACTTAAAATATTAACTATAGTTGCTTATTAAATTAATGAGGTTAATTTTAAACTGAGGAACACTAACTGAGTATTGTCTCATTTGCAGTGAAATACAGCAGTAAGTCACATGGCCCTGCTCCGCCCCCTCACATGCATGAGGTACTTTAGGTAACACCCCAATAGTTAAGCAAGAGCATGTGTTACACCTGCTTTTAAGGACTGTCCTTTTGACATCACTAATGATTATCTGCCCTGTATTTGAAGTTACACATTACCTAAAATAAACAATCTTTACACAGATGCATTTCCCGAAAGCGGTAAACTGTGCTCAAGTCAGTTTGGCCACACTGTTTATAACACTGTATTATGCTACCAAAATGCAATTAGAGCTATGAAGCCTTACTCAGCCTGAGTATGCTCATTCTGGTTTAGTCATACAAAATTTAGACTTGCTGTAATATTTTTTTTTTAAGTTGAGAGATCAGTCTGGGTTTTCCTTTCATTAATGCAAAAACTCCCCACTTGAGTCACTTTCCACAATGTTTCATAGACATAGTGATGAAATGATGACATCTATTTTTATAATAAGTGTGATCAGGCTCATAATGCATGCGAAGCAATGCTCTCACTGGTTTAACAGAACAACCAGTTATGGACAGGACAGACCCTTTTTTACAGGGGCAGTGACTGGTTGTATGACTGCACAACTGTTCTGGCAGAGGATTTTTGCTATAGTATATGTGGCTCTGTTGTAGAACTGCACAACTGACACCCTACAAGCAGGACCTCCTCCTCTTCACATAAGCTACACGTGGCTTTTTCATCCTTCTGCTTGCTGCTTGCTTCTCACTGTTCTTCGTCTTTTTTTTCGCTTCGTAATCCATCATTAGGTGGCTCTGACTGTCTCATTCTTTCCCGACTGTGCTAGGTCTCTCCAGATATGCCTCATCGAACCTGCAAACTCTCACCTCTTTGGGGCGATTTATTTACGTCTACTTAAAGCTGACCTGGATTCATGCACACAAACCCAAGTAAGGCTATGGTATAAAAGCACACAAATATGAATGTATAGCTTGTAGTTTTTGCAAAAACAAAGGGAGGAAGAAAAATCCCAGATATCATCCTTTGTTCTAATCACCCGCTACAGTAGTCAAAGCAGCACATTCAAACCAACATGCCGCGTAACCTTAGCCTGAGATCTGATTCTGATCCTCAAATGAGCTCAAACTGTCCGGATGTCTGGAATAATAATTCTTTTACCTAATTTTCCTCTAAAATTCGGAACAGTTAGGAATCCTTCAACTCGACTTATGTGTGCTTTGATCAAACTACTTTTTAAAAGTGCATAATTACAGCAAAGGAAATGAGGAACAGGATTATTTTGCACCTTTTTTTTTCAAATGTACTTGAACTTTCACAGATCTAATTACGCTGTCATTCTCTGTACACACCGTATGCATGTGTACTGTCATTTAAATATAACTGTAAACAATGCCCTCAATACGCTCAGTGTGTGTTCGCTGTGGACATGCCATCACAAGTCACCCAATTAAAAAATGAGGCCATCGGTATAAAAGAGAGAAAAGACTGGCAGAAGTCTGGTCTTTCCTGTTGTATTTCACTTGCTATTCCCACATTCCGTTAAACCTCTGGAGGAATGAGGGTTAAGATGTGTGTGACAAGAGTGCTGCTCTTGTGTGTGTTTAGGTACAGACACTGGGTCTCAAAAACCTTATATTTACAAGTGGTTTACATTTAACAATAATTACATTTCATATGAAAATATTCCATTTTTATTTTTAGCTAAGAGGTATTTGTGTTGACAGCTGTCTCTGCAATTATTGAATTGGCAGCTGTCAGCCCTGTAAGAATCAAATAGCAATCTGTATGCTATTCTAATGTATTCTCTCAAAGTTTTGGGCAAGCTGGTTTCAGGCCACCCCTCTGCTTGCCAGGTTCAGTCACTGAGGGAGGTGTAAAGCAGAGGCACTCTATTTCTCTACAAGCCCGTGCCCAGCTTTTTGAGCCTGTGAATAAGTTACATGGTGGTGATCTGCTGAAAGCTGACTCCCACACTCCCTCAGCCCCAGCCCTGGCCGCAAGGGGTGACATTCTCTCACACACAATCCAGAAGCCGGTCCTCTTTCAGGACTCGCACTCGGCCCTGTTAACCCCACCTTTTCATACGGTGAGGCTGGAAGAAGTACTCCAGGGATTAGCCCAGCCAGGTCTTTCAAAGGCCATTATAGCAAATTACAGGTATCCTGTTACCACAGCACTGGAACAGGCCAGGTAAGGGGCACAGAGGCCAGGCAGGAGAGCAGGGGTCAGCTTGGGACAAAAAGACAAGGCCACCCTGGGCCCCACTCTATCTGAGTGTCTCCCTGGCTCCACGAACTGGTAGGGCTGCAACTATGAATGGCTCACTTGATGGGACCTCTCAATACCGTAACTTTAGCCTTTTTTTTTCTTAGTGCCCCTCTACCCCCTAAACCTCCCTCCCCCACCTTGTTTTTCTTATCTTTCAAGTGATGTTGGCATGAGTTTAATCACATAAAGTATCACACAGATGACTACAGATCATGAGAAAAATGTTTGGGCATTGCTGTAATTTCTAACTCTAGCTCTTGATTTTGTAAGTCTGACCTAAATGCTGCGGAAAAGATCTGCCACGGCTCAAAAATATTATTTGAATTACATTAACATTTTCTCCTTCAAAATCATCATAAAGGCAACCACACAACTGTTAATGTGCAATCCGTCTGTGTATCAGTACGCTGCAGGCATCATGAGACTGATGCTGCTGATAAAGTCGAGGAGACGGCCGCAGGGAGTTCCGCATTCTGCCATTTTCTCAGGACTACACAGACACACATACGCGCGTCTTTTGGACACTTTTTCCGGCCACACAGATATGCACACACGCACATGCCTCAGTATCGCAATCGGTGGATGACAATCTAGTGGAGGAACTGCGGAAGTGTTTCATTATGCAATTACAGCCTGAAGATATAGCTTGCGTTCCCACAGTCCACAAGACCGAGGATCAAATGTGACCAATTACCCTCCATTGCCTTACAGGGCAGATTAGTCTGTCTGATTTATCCCTTGACAGACTGACCCAATACTTGTGTGCGTTCAAGCAATTTCACTGTTGAAACACACTGCATACAGTCGGCAACACAAAAAGTATACCAACATTTCAAAGACAACCTCATAAAAAATAATCAAAGACGTCAGCGCTGAGGCAGGTACCAAAATCTCTTGTACCACACACACACACACACACTCCCAATCAAACAGTAATTGTTCCCTGCATGTCCTGTCAACATGAACTCCATGGTAGTTACATCGCTGATCACAAACTTCCTCTGACATGTTAAGCTGTGATTGTACGTAATGGGACATCAATCAGTTCATTAAGAACCTCCAGGATGCTGCATCAGAGGAGAAAGATCAAATCCCCAAAGGTAACCCTAGGGGATAACCTGAAGGAGCCGGTAAGATGTGGGGTGGAGGGGCTTCTGTAGTGAGGTTGAGCGGTTGCAGAGGTGAAAAAGGTTAACAAAGCCCACGGTGGGGACCCCGCCTGCTCATCTGTGCCTGTGTGGTGCAGAGGGGCCACAATCTTACCAAGCAAAAGGCTGTTTCTTTAATCAAGGAAAGATAATGGAGAGGGAAAACAGCTCCCAAATCATGCATCAAATCCGTAACAAGCGAACAGCAAGCTCTCAAGGGCTTCACAGATAGTTACAAGCAGATTTATCTATTGAGAGCTCTGTGACTCGCAGCTTCTGCACTTTTGTACCCTTGGGAGGGCAGCCAGCATAGCAGGATCCACATTAGTCTGAGATTATTCCCCTGCGCCGCTAAATTGCCGCATTCTGGTTTGTTGCATCTGTGGTTGGTTTGGGTGACTATCCAGACCAGACATAGCCACCCGGAGTGGTAACGTAATCAGGCGAAGACAAAGCCCTTGTACCCAGTTTCTTAATGTCATCTTGAACAGTTGATATACAGCAGTGACACACGTACCGAACCCGCAGCCTCTGCAAGTTTAACATAATGAATGTGCTCCCATGATTGGAGTTCATTGCAGATCTTTGTATGTCACAAGCATGTGAGGGTGTAAGAGATAATAAACAGATAATTATATCATATCAGAGTTTATGAAATTTTGCGAACTTTACCTCTCAGTGACAAACTGTCGATTACCATTTATTTTAAAGAAACATTCTCACACATGACAACAAGACCTCTACTCAGTCTGAACGTGTCCTGTAGAAGTAGCTTTCCACAGTAAGAGAAAAAATCACGCATATGATGTCGTCTCTGTGTTTTGGTTTTGGCACGAGAAGAGAACAGAAAGCACGATGAGTAAAAAAGAGCTGTAAACATCTTTGCCACCAATCCGGTACGAAGAACACACCACTAGCCTTGTCTCCAAATTTGTTGTTAGTAATATATTTTCAGTCGTGTCAACTCTTTCCAAACTTTTGCTGGATGCACTGTAGGTATGAATAACAATATTCCTAAAAAAAAGTCAACTTTACAGTAGTTTCAAAAGCTACTCTTAAGTTTAGGTGTGTTGGTGTGTGGCTCAGGTGAGCAGCAAGGTTCCAGTGACTGAGCACCAGGACACAGAATATTCTCTGTGGCCTGAGCTTGCCATATATTTACATTATTAAAATTAGATGGGCATGCACAGAGATGACAGAAGGCACAAGAGTGAAATCGGTGCCCTGTCAAACCTGTCACTTGCTCCACTGGCCAAAGTGCCCTGACCCCAATCCTATCCAGTGCAGGGGGTTGAGAGGAGGAAAGAGAGGAATGGTGATAGGTAGGAGTGGGCAGAGAAGCAAAAAGGAAGAAATTAGATGATAGTAAAAGACAGATATTTATAATAACTGTGTATATGAAGAGAGATAGTTTTTTACCAGTTTTAGTGAAAATATGGTGTTTAAAAATGTCGTGTAAAATGTTCAGAACAAAGATTCCAGTGTTTACACAGGGGTGGTCTGATGTGTGGTGTGTACGGTCCTGCCTTGGCTATGTCACTCCAATGCCAACCTCTGTACTTTTAATGAGCATGGCCTTCCAGACGGGAAAAACACCCGTGTGCACACAAACTAACACAAGTCAGTACGCAGGCAGACACACACACATACATAGTGCTGAACCGAGTGCAAGATAAGGTCTGGTTCATATTAGCCATTAGAGAACGGAAACGCACATCTTTTTCAGTTTAGGTCCACTTCATGCTCCCCCAATGGCACAAGTATAAACACAGGCACATGACTTCTAAATGTACAAACACATTCGTAGAACCCTGACACGACATTCACATCCTGTTCGTATTCATTTAGAGAAATGGCCTCGGAGATAAAAAGCAGGTACGGGTGGATGTGTGTAATCCAGTTCAGAGAAGATGCTGTATATGGTTTCAGCCTGTTGTTATGCACAGACCCGTTTTTAAGTCTCAGACATTTGCATTAATGATCTAACTTGTACTTTCAGGAAAACACTTTCTCTATACAGGTTTTCATTCCATTCTGTCGGACTTCCTCTAGCACAGGAAAAAGTACACCGATTATTTTTATTGTCAACAATATCCAAATCTAACTTATGAATATATTAATAAAAAATAATTATGTTAGATTTTGTAATTTATTATTTAAATGTACATATATGTTTAGGCGCAAATCTAACACATTTGAACTGTGTCTTTACCTCGATTTCAGTGCATTTGCTCTGTGTTTCCATGTTGTGACCCATGCACTAGACACAAATATCTTTCTTTAAATCTGAAGTCCTCTCCATGGAATGCAGTGCTCTCTCGCTGGAATGTAAACCATGTGTGTACTAAAATCACACGCACACAACGGGCAGAATTTCCTTTGCTGTAACAATCAGTTGCAGAGTGTATGATTATTTAAAAGTGATTTTATTTTGATTTGATAATTCACGGTGTGATGCAATCTCCCTACAGAGGTGTCTAGGTGCTCCGTGTTTATTACATCTACTTAGGTGCTTTTATGACCCGATTGCCTGACAGCAGGTCAATATTTAGCCAAACAATCTGACTGACAAGTTGCAGTTTGTGTGTGTGTGAGAGTTGTTTGTGACTCAGTAAGAAAGAGACTAAAGTCTACTGTGCTTCACAGAAAAAGTGTGGAGAGCCCCAGATCTGCCTGGATTTCACCCATGGAGATGACTAGAGTGCCTGATTTTACTGCCTGTTATTGCTTCCTTTAGGATCTGGACCAAATTCTACTTGGAGAAAAATCTGTCTTGTGGGCAACAGGTGCACAACATTCCTGCTATTATTGCTTCCTAATCCCAGACCCCTTGTCATTTATAGGTTAAATTTGTAGACCTTGAAATTCATGTAGCTGTAGTCAGTGAGCTGTATGGCTGTATTTAGAGATGCCAAGTTGTTTTCTTTTTTCCCATCTACGGTGGGAGTTCTTTGTCAGCGTCTTTAATTCTGAGCCAGTAGTTAAACACCTTCCAAGACATGGCGTCTGGTTCCGTTTGAGCAGGGAGGTGCGAGGCTTTATTGGAAGGGTCAAAACAAAACCATTTGTCTGCCTTGGTCCATCTGAAGTTCTGTCTCCCCTAACTCAATGAGCTGATTGCATCAGCGCATGTGTGTGTTTGTGTGCATGTGGAGGGGCCGAGGTGTGAACGGCGGTGGTATTTTCTGTTGTAGATCATTTTAAACATGTAGTAACACACGAATAAGACCCGCTGGCCAACCGCAAACTTATCCAATGAAACGCATTTTACACCTTTCGCAACATACACAAAAACAGCAACGATGTCTCCTCGTTGGGCTTAAGACCAAAACCTTGACACCCACTGCAAAAATGTTTCTTTTGGTTGTGACCACACTCAATATTGCTTTACCCTGCTGTAATGAATCACGGCTCATTACGACAACATATAAAGCACCTAAATCACTAAGGGAGTAGCTTTTGGAAGGCTGCGGGTCATGCTCATGGGAATAAATAGGAGCAAGTATAACGATTCTTTTTTCCGGCATTGCTGTATTATACCCAGTAATCACTTTTTCACATTAACACTATTTGGTCAAAGCAGTTCAAAAGTATTTTAACCTTACGAATGGCTTTACGGTCCAAATCGCTGGTTACTGGCACTCCTTTGTGTTCCCTTCACATCCACAGGATGTCCAGACCTGTGGGAGGTCATAAAGGAATTGGCTGCTGTTGCCAAAATCAGACTATAAACCTGTTGATGAACCCAGTTAAACCCAGAGAGGAGCCAATGCTGGACTGCTAAAGGTTGTTAGCTACTAACTGCTACATTGCTAAAGCCCATTGATGGTATCAAGCCCTTGTGGCACAAACCAGGGTTGCTCGGCTAATAAGGGTGTCACTGACACTGTTGTGCTGCAATGTTCCCAGCACAGTGATAGTGCATATGTTTGAGAGCGGGATTTAACATGCGTTTGACATGGCCGTGTCTGCCAGTGATGTTTCATTTAAGTTTTGCTCTCTTAATACTAAGAACAGCTGGCTAAGTGCTGATTTTTTATTTGTCTGCCACAGGTAGAGGCCATGCCGTTATTGGAATGGATAATAAATGCACGATTCGTGGGATTTTACCCTCCTGTTGGCATCCAAAATGTCCACGAATCCCTTCTCAGTTGAGACAACCCAGAGGAAACCTTGCATAATGCCTAATGAGCAATGGGAAACACTCCAGCACTCCTCTAGCTTTTAATTTCCACCTCAATACTGTGCAGAGCACGCCCCTGCCCTTTTCCTAGCTTCATTAACATGTGCATTCTCCCAATTCAAAACACCAAAGCAGTTCCTTCGGCAAGGTGCTTCCCTCCTTGGCAGTGCTGTTCATCCAGTCTCAGGTTCTGTACCAGAATTAATGGTGAGTCACTGAGAGTATCTAAAAGGGGCCGAGGAGAATAAACATTCTTACACCTCTAAAATAGAAAATTGTTGAACATACTTAAAAAATATAAGAATATTTAGATTTTTTATTAATCGCCTTGGGGGAATTCTCGTAGATCATCACCAGGGATTCAGAGTTCAGTGCCTTGTTCAGGGACACTTTAACATGTGGCCAGGAATTGGGGTAAACCGAGAGTTGGTATCACCGGGCCTGGGAGTTCTGGGCGATTATTTTCACCGTTGCCCTTAAACGTGCTGCTACAGGGTTTTGATGTCTAGTTCAAGGTCACCTCAACATGTAGCCAGGAGAAACCAAGAATCGAACCACTCACCCTGGGGTTTGCAGACAACTGCTCTAACTGGCAGTTTTGTGACATCTGTCACCTTGGTATGTGAATGCCAACAGTCTATCTATTCCTAAATGTCTTTTACTATATTGTAGTGCTATAGTTTCAAGTGGAGATTACACAAAAGAAATAAGTCATAAAAATCACACTATACAACATCAAAACTAAAATAACGTAACTAACACATAACTCCATGACCAAAATAACAGCTTTTCATTAATCCCCATATTTAAACTTGGTGTATACTATTTAATCAAATACACATTTCTCCAAATGTGTTCAGATTAAAGTGTTGAAAGAAATATTGCATAATTACAAAGGGCATGCACCTATGTGTAATATATCTTCTGCACTTATAAAAATAATTACTTTTGGAAATTATGCTGCAGCTTTTCATGCCAGCTTGACTTCCTGTCAGCACTGTTTTGACTAGACAGCTGTAGGCTACCAGTATTCCCCAGCAACGTTTTTCTTAACTCCTCACTAAGACACGCATTACCAGTTTTGTAAAATTCCTCATTCAATAGTTTAAAATAAAGACTAAAGAAATAGTAATGGGTTTGTCTTTGTTTTAAAATTTTAAAATATCATTTAAATCATATCAAAACGTATCGTATGTTATTTTCATTTTGCATCAAACTTTTGTGGTGAATTTAGCAATACTCTCCTTGTCTTTTCTTATTTTCAAATACAAGCCAGCCTCTCCTAAGTGAGTGACAGTTTCCCCTGTCTACAAGAAGTTTGAAAAATTTCCCATGGGCGCCGTCCAAGTCAAATACACTTATGAACCCAGGAAACTCTCACATCAAACAGCAAGATGTTGTGCACCAAAGGAAATTTCATAAACACAACACACCATGACTGTGAGAAGTGCATGGCTTTAGAGGCATGGAGCTAGTCTGGCTGCAGTGACATCTGTGATTATAGCTGTGCGGTGAGGTGACCTTATTTCCTAAGTGTGAATAAGCTGTCATTACCTTGAGGCTGCACGAAAGTTTGATGCCTTCCGCCACACGCACCACTTCAATTCATTCAAATTGAATGAAAAAAGAAAAAACAACATATGTGCAGCATGACATGTCAAAAACGGAGAGAAGAATGAGGGGAATGAAGCCAAAACAGCAATAAGACATGGAGCATTTTATTCTATAGCTGTAGGATTTGTTTGAGTTGCAATTGATCACTAAACATGTGTTGGGTGTACCCAAACAGCTGTTGTGCTGGAGCACTGTCTAATTAGCGCACTGTGACCAGTGACCAAAGACAGGATATGATCGTACCTGCTTCTTGAGCTTCTGAAAACATTTGACCATATTTTTCCTCATGACTATTTTCTGCTTTGCCATAGGTCAAAAGAAAAACATGTTGAGGCCCTCCCCTTCAAGTACTGTACTTCTCTTCCTGTCACTATTTCATTAGGTTATTTTTATTAGCTTCATTGGTCCAATTGTTTATAATTATAGGTGAATTATAGGTTAATCTATATTTAGAGTGTAGTCAGATGAAATCTTGTCTGATTTCTATCTCTCTAGTTTGGTTAACAAATGTATGTCTGCAAATGCCCGGCAGGCTTACATCCTGCTTAGTTCTGATACTAAACTTTAGGAATAGATACCTGAAACCTCACATGGCTTACATTTGAGTGTGTGTTTGGATAGGCCAATGCCTTTTTGTCGTAAGAACACGTTGGAAATGTAACTGATACGCATTTAGTCTGTCTCTAATTTCACTGTTCTCAAAAAACAAAACAAAACAAAAACCTCTGATTTGTCCTATTCGTCCTAGAAACATGTGGTAGGGATCGCTAATGACTTATACATTTTCCCCTCTCACTCCTCAGTCATACCGTGCTCTCTTATCCTTTCAACTCTCCATCCCTCTAAGTCTCCCTCTTGCCTCTTCTCTCAGCTGTTCCATGCCCCTGCTCCACTGGGATTGATACAATATTTTCCAACCTCAATTAGCAGAGAGCTTGTTGACTAATTCCAACTGTTTTTGCACCTGAGAGTGAGTTAGGGCTGGAAAAACTGAGCGGGGTAGAGTGAGGGCTGGGGCCTGGGTGTAGCAGGCAGAGCTGTCGGGCAATATAGTTGTGTTGACAAGAATGTAAGGGCATAACAGAGGACAGAGGAGGGGTCGGCTGAGCGGCTGCTGGCCAGCACTTAGTGGAAGCTGCGTTCAGGCTGCTGACAGTCCTGAGCAGACCTATAACTTGGGTAAAAACTGTATTGTGTCTCTAGCATTTTATGTGTTTGTATCTGCCTGTGTAGGAATATATTAAAGCACATGTCTGCATAGTTCCTTTTATACTTTCTTGGTTTTATAACAGTATTTCAGAAGTACTGATAAAAAGGAAATGCATCCTCTTTCTTAGGGAGAGACTTGAGCCGATGTTGCAGTCATGTATCTGTGTCACTGCATTTGTCATTAAATATGTACAACATCCTGTTTGTTCAGCTATTCTAATCTATAGCATGGCCACGGTATCCGTATCAAGTCACTTTGTGGCTCAGAAGGCTTTAAATGAGCCGAAAAGTCTTCTTATGTGGTTGTGGAGAAGTAATAGTAGCCTCACACAGAAATACAGCAATACCTCATACTACCTTTTACCAGCCTGTTCATGCCATTGTGAGTCATAAATGCAGACTAACCATAAGGTCAATTTTCTTAAGGCAAAGCCTACATGAGCACTGGTTTGGCACTGAGCAAAGCTCAGGATGCAGGTACACGCCCTCACGCTGTGTGAGCACAGAAAGAATCGTTCTTTCCACCAAAGGAAATGAGAGGATGATGGCTTAAGTGTATGAGTATTACATTTAAGAGGACTGCACTTTTTCACAGAGGGCTATTGCAACTACCTTTACATAAATATTGTGAGTATGGGTAAAAATAATAAGTAGGTCCAAACATTTTAATTTCAATTTAAAGTCCCTCAGTTTGTTAATATTGCTACCAGTCTACTTTCAGCATGTCTTGTAAAGTGTCAAATTCAAGTTCAGGAGTTTTAAGGTAGCTGATTTATATTAACGTGAGAGAATAATGTCCGAACTTGAATAAGCCCACAAGTTCAAATCAAAGTCTGTAATTATTCATTTCAACTTGAATTTCTACCAGTGTGTGTGTGTGTGTGTGTGTGTGTGTGTGTGTGGTTTTAAAAGATTCGGGGTAACAATTGTCATCCAGTCATTATTGACACATTGGCAACAGGCTGACTGGCCTAACGAAGCAGCTACCCCTACCCCCAGTAGCTGTATGGAAAAACTCTGACTCAATCACTTGTATAAAAAGACATAAACAGCCAAATACATAAATATTACCATCAAAGGCATACATGTCTCAGACCTATCCAATCAGGTAGTCAGCCAGTGACTAATGAAGAGAGAGAGGTCAGACCATGACCAGAGTTGGCTCATCTGACCTGGTCAAAGTCTGAAAGACACCCATTGATGGACAGACTGAAGAGGGACTGCTGCTCTATGAGCCACCTCGTCTCAGGTGTCGCCCAACAGGCTACAGGCTGATCAGTAGAATAACCTGGATCTAGCTGGATCTGCGCTACTACATAGTGAACACGTTGAGCTGGCATGCTGGGAAGTGTTGTTCCAACTGAGCAGGTGCCAAGAGACAAATGTAGTTTGCAACAGGGAGCCACTTTCTCCCTATCAGCATCTAAAGATTTACAGCTGTGAGCAGGAAAGACCCAAATCTAAATGCGCGTTACACTGAGTACTTTATTTTGATGTGACTACATAGGCACACACGTGCAGCAGTCACACACACATCATCACATACTGTCCACAGAATAAGCTCTTAGTTTATATCTGACTTTAATAGCGAGTGATCAAACTCTACACTCAAATCTGTTTGCTTGACTCGTTTCTGTTTACACCTGTTACTTACAATTGATGTGCTCTCATCACAGTTTGGACAAGTTAATCCCCAGTGAAACCGAAGCCTTTTTTTTCCAAGCCCAGTTTGCATCGCCAACTGATGCTCAATGTCTGTCCTCGAGTCAGCTTTCTTGTTAACTTCGTGCCGGTTATCCCACGAGGACCCTAAATCCACTCTAGGGTATTCCCTTCCTACCTAGCAACACATCTCTCATACTCTAAACACAACACAAATAGTTCAGAAGTGATATAACCACAGAATATCCCTATGAACTGCTATAAATGTTAACTGATAAGAAAGCCCAGCCATAACAATAAATGTTACAGGGTATCCTATCAGCTCGCTGACACTCAACACACATCGGAGATAAAAAAAACTTAGATGCACTCTGGTTGTGCAAGTTACTTACTGTCTGCGTAGTTTTTCCTCCGAGTACCGTCCACTTTGCCTGTTTTGTCGATGCACAAGAAGAACTTGTTGGCAGAGTAAAGCCGCCGTAGTCGGATGTCACCCTCTAAATGATTATAGCTGCGAGTGTGCCTTTCCAGTGTCCATGAACAGTTGATGCCGCTTGCCAACACATGAAGGGGTTCATGCCTTACCCCAGGAGGACAGGCCCCTGTGGCAGTGCCAGAAGTGACCAGGAGCAGGGTGAAGCATGCCAGGCTGAGAGAGGCTGCACTGGGCAGTGGGACAGGTCGGCTGACAGAGGCTGCAGGAGTGCTGGTGCCAAGGGCAGGTTCAGGACAGAGATGAGCTACGGATGGCGTCCATCTGCACATGGTGGGTCAGACTCCCAAGGTGCACCTTCTGTAAGCTGTAGACATGCTGATTATCTAGAGATGCCCCAGTGGAGGAATGACAAGTGGGTGGGAGTCTTTAGAAGAGAAGGGAGGCAAATGTCACTCACAGCAGATCCTCTGGATTCCCCCAAAGACCAGTTTCCACTTAGCATGGGATAACAGCAGGCCTTCCTACAACAATAAGCTTGTTGGTTTTTCTCCACCTGCCATCTTCAGTCTTCTCTTGGTTCGATTTGTCCAGTCCTTTTCAGCGGTGTTAAAAGTTCCACTCCTTGTCTCTCAGTCTGTCCTCCTCCTTGGACTGAAGTCTTGTTCCACTGTCCACAGATACAGTCCTGGGATGAATGAAGATGCACATATGTGTGTGGGTATGTGTTTATGTTTGTGTGTATAGAGATGTGTGTCTCTACGAGGTTGTGTTGAAGCATGTGTGTGTCCACCTTGCGATGCTCTGCTCTTTCCAGCTGGATAGGAAGAAAGTGCCTGTCTGAGCTGCTGACCCGTGGCTAAGAGTGAGTTGAATGAGAGTTGGTGACTGACTCTGTGCGCGCGCGCGCGTGTGTGTGTGTGTGTGCATGCGTGAGTGTCTGATACTGAGAGGAAGAGAGAGCGAGCGCGTCAGTCTGAGAGTGAGTAAGTGAGCAAGTATGGGAGGGAGCGAGCCGGTGTGTGTTTGCGACACAGTGAGAGGCAGTGAGAGCGTGTCAGATGGAGCGGCAGTCAGCGAGAGTGTCAGCTAGCACGGGGCAGTGGAGCAGCAAGGCAATGGCCTCACGCTCTGCTGTGCGCAGTCCGTCAGTCCTGTCTTCGTTGGAGGCACTGACTGAGTTGTCCTGCATTTTATCCTGGGCAGGGCCAGCATCTAGGGGGTTGAAAGGAGAGTTTGAGGGTTGGGGGTGGGGTGGGGTGGGGCCACCGCACTCGTTCTTAACCATTTCAAACAAATGAGAAAGCCCGCATCAGTCACTGTTCCCTTTCTGTTCTGTTTCAGAAAAAAAGTTTGTTCTCTGATAAACAAGTAATTCGCTTTTCACCTCAGAATTATTCTCTCTTTTCACAGCCAAAGACACCTGGAAAGATTTATGTGCCTTTCCTATTCCATGACCTCAGCTGTCTCTCCCTTCATGTGAACAGTCAACTGTTTGGTACAACAGTCAGATCAGCTCCATTACTGTCCGTTGAACCAGCTACGAGACCATTTTTGATACCTTCACTCTCTTTTCTTCTCTCCTGCCACATGGGGCAAATTAACAAAGCCTTCCTTTTTTATGGCCGCTGCTTTGAGTCACCAAGCAGTCGGAAACACAGAGCAGGTTGCAGAGTGTCAGTGGAGTTAGTCCAGATGAAGCCTGAGAGAGCTTCTGATCACCTGTGTTAATATTTCAATGAAACACCCTTTCTAATCTTTTCCATTTAATTTGGGGGAATGGACGGAAATGAAGAACACCTTTTTTGTGAGTTCCCGCACTCTTGTCTGTTTTTTACAAGCTGTGAACCTGATTAGGACAGGGCACTAACTCTCTACCCAAGCACTCTAGTTAGCAGCGATTAATTTGATGCATTTGCTATTATATTTTTATAAGAACAATGTAAAAAAAAAAACACGTGTTACAATTTGACAACAATTTGAAGATTTATTGGACTTATTTTGTGTCATAAGCGATATGAGAAGAGTGATACGGCTCCTGTAGCTGCACGGTAAATATGGATAGAAATAAAACAGAGAATACAGAAGCTGTGTAGGTGGTGCTGGAAATTACCTTCATTTTAAAGCTGTTCTTTGCTTCAATTACGAGTACCGAGCTTGTCCAGAGCTAGAAGTGTGATTGAGAAGTAGGTAATCCAAGAGGGTGACAGTAGTCGCTTGACAGTCTTTAGCTTGTTAATTTCCCCCAGACGTGCTGTCCACAGATTTGCTAGCACGTATTTAAAACGTTCTATCATAAAAGGAAAAAACAATGAGAAAAAGACCAGCCCTGTTGTTTTCCAAACTCACCAGCGTGTCCACAAAGGCTCCTCATCAAAGTTACTTTCAGAACTGACACATGTGGGCCCTTCATAAATATCCCTCTTTCAGCCACAATTAAATCACACTTCTGTGTCTGTTAACTTGTCTTTTCCATTAACCTCCTGTTTCTGCCCTTCACAGTCAAGTATGGTTTATATCACTATGCATATTTGTTTTCAACATTACTGGACATGTTGGAAGTCAAAATGAGAAACAAAGAGAATGAGGCAGAGTAATGTGAATGTGTTTTTTGTTAGCTGTTTCCCCATCAAAAAAAAACATGTAAATAGATTTCAGGACATCTGAGTGTTTGCAGGCTTGTCTTCACATTTGATTTATTGTCTCTATCAACACTGTAATAGAAAAAAATAATTCTTAATGTTCTATAAGGACTGGATAACAGCTGCATTTGCTTTATGATGTGTAAAATGGTTTTCATGAACTATGTCTGTCAACTCAACACATAAATTAAAGAATAAATGGAACCTGCCAGATATACTTTCTGCTCTGAAGAGGTAACACAAATTAAATTTACTGTAAAAAAAAAACAACCAATCTTTTACATTTTACAGTGCCATTCCATTCGCATCTCTTGAAGGAAAGGATGTTGATTGTTGCACAGGCTTGCCAGTCAGATGATGCTTCCAGCTAATAGTCCCAACTGGCTCCATATGTCAATTACAAACTCTCCAACCCTCATAAGCATTTTATTTTTCCAGTATGATGCTGATAATGCTTACAGCAGAGTTTTACAGTGTATGCTAAAAAAGAAAATTATAATCATAACTATTCCTTAACTGCAATACATCTTTAATTGTGTATGTGGATGATCTTATAACACCTATATAATATACAGTACATGTATTTTGTATTGAGCCTTAATGTACTCAATACAAAACTGAGTGAGGAAAAGAAAAGGGAAGGTGAGCAAGAAAATGAGCACTAGAGCCCTCAGGAAGTTCTTGGTGGCTTTAATTTGCTGACATTCCTCATAATTCAAATCATACAATCATTCTATGTACTGTATAACTCCTCAAAAATCAGAGTGGCCCCTGAGGTCAACAACAAAGCCTGGGCCTCATGTGAATGTCAGATGTGGCAGCAGATTGCTTTGTGGTGTCTTGGATGCAAATGTTTGGGCTCTGAGCTCAGTGCCAGAGCAGACACAAGCATAATGTATTTCTTTGTTAAAAGCCTAAACGTGCAATGTCTTGCTGTTTTATTGTGTGCATCTTTGATGTTCAGCACTTTAGATGACATCGTGGTCATAAAACATGGCGCACCGAGGACGTCCGGTTACGTTAACTACAGTTGTCTAGCTTTTGTTCAATTTGTAAGGCAGGGCATAATCTATGTTAGTGTGTCACTGCACAACCTTCAATTACTAGAACAGAAGTAGATAGTGGAGATTTAGGATAAATACTAACACATGTTAGCAGCTAACATGCTCATTACTTTGACACATACTACTGCTGAAGGGGCTGGCATTGTATTAAGCCAAAGTTAGGTAAGATTACATTTTTCTAATAGAGATGTTTCAGTTTGGACAAACGCGGTGGACAAACCAACGGTCTCATTATTTGCTGCTCTTCATCCTGCCCAGAGCTGAGAACGCCACTATGTGGGCCACGCAACCAGGGAGGATGTTCTCAAGTGGAGGAACCTAATCTTTCCCAGCAGGGATCCAAGCAGGTCTGTAAGTGTTTGAATAGAGATAATATCTCTATAATGAGGCCTGTTTTGTACCATCAAAGTCTTCAAAGGGCCCTGAAAACTGATCTCCCGTCTCGCATTGACAATCCCTCACAGCTCCCTATTTTTAATTGTTTTTCCTGCCTCTTAAGTCCATGTCTCTTTCTTTCACTTGTGTACTTTAGTTGTGTTTTAGCTACTCACCCATGACCTGCTACCTCTACGTGCACTGACATTCTGCCAGTTTGCAACTCAGTGTTGGAAGGGTATTTCTTTTCTTCTCCGTTTTAGATCGAACTGTTTCCAGATCTGTTTTCACACACTATTGTCTCTGAACAGATGCAGAGGTGCAAAAAGTTACAACACACAAACAATGAAATTATCTCATACATATTATTCAAATTCAAATTCAAATTATTCATATTTCAAATTTTAGCAATTATGCAATTTGTCCGTTCAGTGGGTCCAACGTGGCCTGTGTTGTTGGTTAAGACCCAGCACAGATGTTAGTGATATGTTGAGCTGCTGCTGCTGTGGTCGGCTCTCAAATATCTAGATGTGGTTGAAGGAACTGACCAGAACACCAGAACTCCACTTTTGCCTTTTGCATATCCTGCTTCGTGACCATTGTCTATTGTCAGCAGCATTATGAAAAGTGAGCAATTTATCTGATGCTCTGAAGAGTTCTGAGATGCATCCTGACAGTTCTTCACAGGATACCGTGCAGAGATCCAACTGACTGATAGTGTTTGATGGGAAAAAAATGGGACTTGTCAGGAGTGATTAAACTTCTGTGCCCTGCTAATCTGATTTATCCGAACGGCGTAACAGACAACACAAAATGAACAGGATGCTGATGGTCAGGATGAAAAAGAATAGCTTTTTAAAATCTTTGCTGACTCTGCACTTCTTCGCTCTCCTAATGATAATGAGAAGTGCTGTTGCTGCCTTATGTACGGCAGCTTTGTCTGTAAGTTGATGTGTGACGCTGCATCATTAAAGTCTAAAATGAACATGATTCCCTCAAATTACTCTATTAAGATGCACCAGTAAATTGCAGGATGACACATCTTAAAACAATTTAAATGACTCACTAATTGAATCCATCTTAAAATGTATGTGTGGGGAAACCCAGTAAGAGCTGTGTGAGTCACAGCAGTCCAGTAAAGGCCTGTGAAGCAGCCTGGGGAATATTCTGATGTCTGTCTCGATGTAATGGACAGTAATGGACAAGTGTGTGATACGATGAGTAATATTTCATAATTAATGTTTACATCACTGCTCTGCAAGTTTACAGTATTAGGCCATAATGTGCAGTGTGTCCTAGCTTGTGTGATTTTTGTAAATAATAAGGTTTCCAAATACAGCTCCAAATAGGACTTTTTTTATGTCAGTCAGGTGTCAGAGACTCATGAAGAAGTTCCTTTGAAGAGTTTTTTCCACACAGGACAGGTCACTAATTCCATGTAAGTGGTACAGACACACACACAAAAGCCCAGTCACATACACAAACACATGCCAAAGGCATTTACCAACAAAAGCATCGCACAGAGAAGTATCTCCATCAAGTTTCCTTGGCCAGGTGAAGCAGTTTCAAAACAGCCTTCCTTCCATCTGTTAAACAAATAGGCAGCCCCTACAAAGGTGTGCAAAAGAATCCACATGATCAAAGTCTATGAGAATGGCAGCCTTGTCCCGGCCTGGCCATTATCAGGCTCCATGAATGCCTGTCTTCTCCTCTTTTGTCGGCTGGGGCATTGACAGTCACTCACCCGGCAATGACAGTCACACCAGCGCAAAGAGCCAGCCGCCGACAGGGGCCAACCACATCAAACGAGGCTGTCAAGGGGCCCTGCTCGTGAACCGTGGCAACAAACACCTCCTGATCCTCACCTACAGCTCAGCAGCAGACACCCACCGCTGTGCTCTCAGCCACTGCCTCCACTGAGAAAAGATGTACTGCCTGGACCTCATTTCCCTCTCTGCCCCCCCTCCCCCGTGCCCCTTCCCTCTGTCAAGTAGTGCTTGTGTTAACCTTCAGCCTACGGAGACACAAAGGGCTGCTAAAGTGTTTAAGCATGCTTTATGGATGCATGACAAGGGGAGTCTGACACTGCTGGGGGTCAGAAAGCATGCAGGATGTGAATAAGACAAATTCAGTTTTACTTTGAGTCACACTTGATTTAAAGGTTATTATGTCTGAACTTCAAAAGTCTTGTGGCAGAAGAAATGTTCAATAGGATATAACACATGCTTTTGTAAAATCAGCAGGAGGGCAGATTGCATGTGTAGACTACCAGCTTCATATTGCATTAATAAAATAAAGGTAACATCATAAACAACGTTTATTTTCCTCAGTTAATGAAATGTTTGGATTAAATATTATTACTCATGTTAAAGATCATGGATACAATTATACAGAACTTCCCTTGGTACGTCTTCATTAACCTATTTTTGACTTTTCCTTTCTAAACAAAACTTTATAAAATAACATTGGTTTTAAGGTTGTATATTTAAAACAGTGGATAAAACACACAAATGTGAATACAAACGTTACTGCCTTATACTGTGGAACACTTTTTCACCTTGGTCTCCTGTTTGACCTCTAGTCTTACTGTGGGTGCGTGTGGGGATTGTGACACCTGTAGGCCAACGTAAGTCATCATCCATAACGAACCACTGTAACTGAAAACAGTGGCATTTAAAAAACGTATATTTCTGTCAGTAGAGTAGAAAAAAGTGAATTTTTAATTATTAATTAGTAAAAAAGAGTAGGTCTCGATTAGAACGTATTGCATAATTAATTAATTAATTAAAATACTTATAGTTAAACAAATGATTGTATACCATGCTGCTTCCCTCATGGTGCAGTTGCTTAAAGTGTGTCCTAAACCCTAAGAAGGAAGCATCTTGCAGTAAGGAGACAGGAGACAAAGGCTCGATCGATTTATCTGCGATCTCCTCAGTGAGCCTGAAAACAACGACCCGTGCTCCTCGCGATTAGCTCGGTCTTATTTGAAAATGGCGGCTCAGTGATCAGAAGTAACGCGGTTATTACATGTAAGCATGTCCCTCCTTAGAGTCTGTGCCTTGGCCAAATGTCTGAGTCGTCGCAGTCTATTTGAGAAGGGCGCTGCCGGCGTGTCTCCCGTGGGCTGCTGCCAGCTGTGCGCCTCCACCAGAACCACCGCGGTGAGGCGGGTCTCAGGTGAGCTGAAGGGGACTGCTGTCTGCAAGTGTGTCTGGAGCACGACAGGCACGTCTTAGTTCGGCTTCACTATGCGGGTGTGCTAACTCAGCCCAGAAGATACCCGTTAAACGAGCAGACGGCTCGGTTAGCTCGTGGTTAGCTCGTGGTTAGCTCGTGGTTAGCTCATGTAGCATGTCCAGTAACCCAGTAACGACAGAGTCCAGCTTCAGTGTGGTTTGTTGTTGGACAAGGAACTGATCATTAAACCTCCCTGAACTGTCTTTTAAGTTGGATTAGGACCATATGTGACATTACCACAACATCATGACCACAGCTCATGTCAGACTGAGGTGACTGTAGGTCAGGTTGTGGAACAAATAATCAAAATACATGTAATGGAAGATATGTATATATATGAAGATATATGTATATATATATATGTGTATATGTATATATGTGTATATAAATATATGTATGTATATGTGTGTGTGTGTATATATATATGTGTATATTTCATTTTTAATTGTTGTGGTCAGTCCAGCTGTTTTGTTGTTTTTCTCCTAGAAACTCCTCTACGGTGTCAAAGAAGCAACGTTTCATTTATATTCCCAAAGACAGAAGATCCAAGGCGACGTGTGTTGGAGCAGTCTCAGCTGTTAGATGGTACGTTGCTGTATTGGGTCGTACTGAATTCTCTTCTCTTTATGCTGCCATGCTGCATTTGTTATCAACATCAGGTTACTTTGTTGTCTGAGCTTCCTGGTTCTAGACTGATGGATCCTGAAGAGCCTCACATTTATAAATTTTTTTTTTCCTACTACTAACTACTACTGCTAATGTCGCTTGTAGTTCATTTTGTGTTTCAGCGCATTACCCTAAAAAGTGTGTTTACTTACTTCAAATGTAATTTTTATGTTTAACTTCCAGTATTGGAGGCCAGGATTCAGCAGCTCCAATCTGACGTTGTTCTAGACGTCCAACATGTTAACATGCAGTTTAAGGCTCCCTCTTCTGGAAAAGGGGTTTCGTCTAGTAGGTCCCCCAAAAGCACATCTGTGGAGAAAACTGACATTCCTAAATCAGGACAGACTGTTGTTAAAGGTGCTACTAAATCCCAGCCCAGCCGCTGGATAGAAAAATTAAATCAGGAGAGGAAAAACAAACCGCAGCACGTCCAGCAGAAAATACTGAAGAACGTCGAAGACAAACCAGTTGCCAAAACTAAAGGAAGCAAAAGCAGCTTGATGCTTTCAGGCACATCGCATAAAACTGTATCGACCACAGCTAAAAACACTGTATCTTCAATTAAGAAAAAAAGAAAGAATAAATTAGCTGATGAAATTCGTGCTGCAGTTTTGTCAACACCGACAGTCGTCGCTGCCGCAGCAGCAGGGTTACCAACTAAGGTCTCCAAAGTGAAATGCACGGACTCTACAAACCAGCTTCTCTGTAAAGAGAACCAAACACAGACTATTAATGATGCCCATGGCAGGGCTAAGGAATTGGCTGACGTGAAGGAGCTGGAGCAGCAGCAACAACAACATCATTGTACATCTTCCAGTAGCTCAGAGTGCTTCCAGCAGGACGGTGAACAAGCCGCATGTGGGGACACTCTCCTCAGCATCCTCTGTTACCTGGAGGCTTGTGTGTTTGTGGGTGACGTCGAGCGAGCTCACAATTTTCTGCTCAGCCAGCACAGAGTTAGGAGTCGACGGAAGCACCTGAATACAAGTGTCTATAACATCATGATGAAGGTGTGGGCCAAGAAGGTGAGTTCAAGATGGCAACTACAAGAAAAACTACAATAACTATATCATAACTGAGAGTCACCCCCCCAACACAGCAGACCTAACACTGAATGTGTCTTGTCATGTCTTTTCTGTTGTATCTTATAAATTAATCTATGGTTTCATGTTGTTGTTTGATTTTCTCTGCTTTTGAAGGGCACATTGAATCAGATTGGACGCATTTTTATAATACTGGAAGAGGCTGGACTGAAACCAAATCTGATATCGTACTGTGCCGCCCTGGAGTGCATGGGCCGCAATCCCAACTGCTCCCCCAGAGTTGTTTTAAGGTATGTGCCTACATATTCCCCACCCTTGAACAAGGATTATGTTAAGCTGGGATAATATGCATTTGAGATGTAGATATATAGATGGAGACATATATTGCGGTGGGCAGACTTGGCAGTACACAGACTTACCAGCAGGTGTCATGCTGTTGACATGGTTTTCTTTTTTTTAACAACCTTTCAGTTCTGTCAAAAACTTTTTTTTTTAAATTACAGATACAGACTTTAAGATAACACTGAGTGATGATGATGATGATGATGATGATGATAGGCAATGCACACACACCGGTGAAACATGGGGAAAAAAACACATAAACCCTGATCTGGTCGTTCTGGCTGTGTTGTCATCAGATGTGATTTACATCTAGGACCACTAAGAAGGTTGCTCAGGGCTATGTCTACATTACTTGCTGAAGCAGCACATATTTTGTTCGGGCCCACACGACTCAGATCTGAATTGGAATATTTTGATATGCATTGCTGCCTTCTTGAAAAATAAGATTTCTTGAGTATGTTGAGACAGATTTATCAAAATGTGACCACAAAGTCCTCAATGTAATAGATGCTATTTAACACACACATAAGCCTACTGGACACAGCTCACAGCCTCAGCTGAAGACTACATATGTCCCAGTGTGTGGAACTGACTGCAGTCAGCATAATCAGCTGGCCTGCTGCCCCGGGTTTATATTGAATTTTCTTTTTTTTCTGACAGGCCTAACAATAGTCTGGACCATTATAGCTGGAAAAACAACAGCAGGACAGGGGTTGCTTTTTTTATTTACCTTAATACATATTGATAGAGAAAGACATTGAACACACCCTTTCCACATATGGAGTTTGACGGACGGTGTCATACTCCTTCTGAAATATTTTCTTACCTCTCAAATATATATCAGTTTCACCTACAAAATACTCCATAATAATTAACAAATAGGTATTTATTGGTAACTTCCATCGAGTAACATGAGACCGTAGATGTATGTGTGGTGTCTTTGGTCTCTGTTTCAGAACTGTTACGTTGAGCCTACAACCTTCAGTCCCCAACCTTTTACAGGTTATGTCCTTCTGACGAAGGGAGCCCGTGGACTGTGGACAAAGCTAGTGTCTAATTACACCATGCAAACTACACAGCGTCTACAACTAGTATTAGGAGATCCCTGTATCATAACTTCTCACCGCTGGCTTCACGATTGTTTTAGAGTGTCGTCAGTCATCCGTTTCCCAAACCACACAGAGTAATGCACACATACTTTTCTCCTGGACCTTAGGGACATCGCCTTATGCTGCGTGGTCCAATAGCAGTGCAGGTGGCAGGCCAGTAGGGAATGACATCTGCTTGGTCCATCGATCACTGTAAGCTGATGCTTACCTGACATTGTTGCTCTGCGGTGCTGCATTCTGTCTCTGACCAAACGGACTCTCTTTGTTACCTTCTTCACGATCATCACTTTCTCCCTCTTTGAATTTTCTGAGGCGTGTTGTTTCCCACTGTATTGTGGCCTGACTGCTCTATTCTTCTAACATCACCCTCACCTACAGTACATTTTCTCCCCTGCAACATCCCTGCACTCTGTACCAATCTGTTCCCCTCTCCTCTGTCTTTCTCTCTCACTCACACACACACACACACACACACACACGCTGTACGCACACAGTGACTTACGCACACACTTATCCCTTAAAGTTTCCCTTTGTAAGTGCTGTGTCCTCCAGAGCTCTTTGCTCCCCAGGGTGTAGAAGAGCAGTCACCAGGCTGATTATGCTCTATCTTTCAACCTCTCTCTGCTCTCTTTGTTCCTGTGGACCACATTGGCAGCACACAGACTAATCCTCTCTTTGTTCAAGTCTCTTTCATTTACTCCGACCAAAATTGTCCATTGCAACACCACGAGACTCTAAGGCATGGCTGGAAGTATTCAACATTTTTACCTTCTTGGCTTGCAGTAGGAATATATTGCGTGTGAAACACTTGGCATATGACTTGTATCTAATAACACAGACTAAATTTGATGCATCTAGTCAGTCATTCATGTGCTCGCCTTGATTGGATTAGGTTAGTGGAGGTCAATGAACCAGCGTGTCCACCAGGTGGCAGTTAGCTTGCTGTTATTTGGGAAAAACTGTGTTCAGGGTGAAGCTTTCTAATCCTATCTGGTTAATGGGTTTTTATCAATTCTGTGTTTAAGCTCACTCGTGTAATTCTGCCATTGACCTCTGGGTAGCAGCGGAACCAAACGTTGTTTCAGCAGGCTCCCCAGTCAAAAAGTAATAACAGTAAAGCATTCATTTATTTACTGTGGAGAAAAAAACTGCTAACTGTTCAGTTTTTTACTTTATGTCACCAGAGATCATCTGTGTATCATTAAAAATAGTTTGTAGTTGTCTTTGTGAAAGTACATTGTTGGAATAAAAGGAGACATCAAAGTACAACCTAGTAACATTATATTGCAAAATGCATTAAAGAATTTACACAGACTAAATATTAATCACTTCAACCCCTAAATGCCATAAATTACAGAAGTATAAAGACTGAAAATATTCATTCACTGCTCTCTTCAGGCATAATATAGCAAATAGAGTTGTGTAATAATCCCGTTATTACACCTGTTATTTGTATTTTAGAGTGGTTGCACATTCACATCACATTATGCAGTCCAGTCACGGAGGCCGTGCTCTCTCTGTTTAAATAAACATTTCGCTGATGTGTTCAGTGCCCATCTGCTTCTTCATTCAACTGCTGCTTTGCCGCTTGACAGACAGACCGTCGTTGCAAATACTTAAATTGATTTTCTGACAGTCAAAGTAGGAGAGACAATCATCCATGAGACTGAAGAGGAGTTTTTTTTAAGCTGAAATAATCAAGCACACAGCAAGTTATATGATTATCTATTTGCAAATGAGCAGAATGTCAAGACTGTGATGTGACAGCAGCAAATTGTGTTGCTTGGACTGACTTTATGTATAAAAAGATACAGATACCTGTCTGTTTTATGGAAACCCAGCTCGTTACAGCACCCTAGCAACTAGCAACGCTCTCCATTTATTATTAAACAAGCCTACGAAACATATAAAAGATGATATCTATACTATATTAACCTGTTTCTTCTTCCATTGTGTGGGAGTCAGAAATTGATTTTACCATCATTGCGTCATAGTGATGTGTTTAGGTCACAGCTTGACGAGATTCAGATTCGTTCAAGCCTCATTCAAGTAATCAGGACTGATCAGGCGGCCTGTTTTTCTACTCCAAAAACTCTTTTAAGTGGGATTTAAAAGCTAGAAATCTTAGATTTTAGAGTGCACAATAGTAGTTTGGGTAAAGTAGTTAGAATCCCCAAGCCTGATACACTGACCACTTATCTCCAGGTGCTTGAACCAGATGGAGGCGGACGACCTGTCTGTAGACGATCTGTTCAGCCAGTGTGTGTTTCGACAAGACGAGCGAGACATGGTGTTAAAGGCCATACGCATCATCCAGCCCGACTATCAGCCTAACCCCAACCTAACCGCATCCCAGTGCTCCTCACCGCTTGTTCAGGATTACTACACACAGGTATGTTTTTTATGTATATGTGTATTAGTGATAATGCATTTTAATCATCTGTTTAAACTGTGCACTGAGAAGATTTCATACAGTACATTGTTGTCGAAGGTTTGCAGTAGTGCACATGGATAGAAACACATTCTGGAGCAACGTATTAGGATATTTAGACTGTGGCTTTTTAGGATAGGCTTTTCTAATTTCAGCAAGACGATACCAGTCAGAGCAATGATCCATAGTAAGAGTCTAGATGCTAAACCAGCCTGCCCACAGTCCAGACCCGTCACCCATGGTAAACATTTGGCACACTAAGATGGAGAGATACAACAGAGGAGGTTCACAGTTCACAAATGCGCACACAATGTTGTCAAAAGAAGAGGTGATGCAACGCGGTGGTAAACAGAGCTCTGTCCCAAACCTTTGAAACGCGTCGCTGTGATCAAATTCATAATGAGCATACAATATATTCTAAGTTTGAACAGTTCATGTCTTACTTTTGTACTATTTCCAATAAAATCTAGGTTTTAAATGACATTCTATTTGATGTACAGCTCACACAGTGACCCAACCTTTTTGGAAACAGTTTGTGCTTAATTTGACTGTCAGAGGCACTTAACATTAAAGAAGTGATAATGTATAGCCGTGGATAGAGTAGAGAGCTATTTTTACAGCTGGGACCTGTGTATGTTTGCCAGTTGAAGCAGAAGAAAGCTGGAAAAGCTGTCAGAGGGCTCCAGCATGACTACAAAAGATTTGATTGTCACCCCTTCGCAGCCAGACAGGCACTGGCCTATTTATAGTGAGCCAACTCTGCTGTATGGTTCCTCTGCTAATCTTGCCTCTCCTCCTCTCACCTCTCCTCCCTTTTCCCACTGCCATTCTCCTCCTGATTCTCACATGATTCATTAACAGCCTTTTGTATGATTGCAGAATTTCTAGCCTCATACCTTTCACCATATTCACTTTGGTCTTTGTGTGACTCTCTCGCTCTCTCGCTCTCTCTCTCTGTGTGTGTGCAGTAATCGGCAGGTCAGCACTTTATCTTAAGAGTGTATGTGAAGCAATGCAGCTCAGTGATGTGAAACAAGTCAAATGTTTGCTTCATTACTTATAGCTCTGAATGCATTTATAAACCTTGTCTGGCTGTGACTGTGACTTTTTGGCATGTTGTTTTAATGCTGTCCAAATAACCGGTCCACTAGATTACAGAGTAGCAGGCTAGATGGTCTCTGGAGAATTCTGAATCGGTGTTAGCAGCCAGCAAACAATCTAATTAGAATATTGTTTGTTGTTGTGAGATGGAATTGATTAAGTTGTGGATTGTACAAAATGCAGTTTGATCTAGTTTCAACTTGTCATCAGAGATTGTCTGGTCCCATTTAATTATTTTTTCAAGTAGCCTATATGTATGCCCATTTTATAAATATAGCTTTAATATTGTTCACTGCACAAAGAACAAAAACAACTTACATATTCAAATAAGATCATTGCTACAAAGTCCATTTTGTGGAGCTGTTTGCTTTTCTACACCACACACTGCAAGTTTGTACTTTTCAGAACTCTCAAGCCAGCGCATTTTTCAGCAGCTATCTATTGATTTCACTTCTGTCTTCTGATAATGAGGTGTTGGCTTCTTTGGTCATTTATTATTGTAAAGTTGTGATATTGTGCAGGAGCTGCTCTGGTGAGCAGTTTATTGGATACAAAGCATTATGCTTTGGTCATGCTTCGTATCTCTGAGGCCTGATCCACAGTCTGTTGTTCCCGTCTTCCCAAAAGCTAATAAAGGTTCTTCCGTCCATACTTCATAAACTGATTTAATCAATGTTGCAGCACTTATTCTTGTTGGCATTTACTAAGCTATATACACCCAGTGATGTGGTAAATTCAATAAAAAAAACAGATTTGCTGGATTTCCTTATATTTTTCGCTGTGTGCAACATGGATATGTTGGGGTTAATGAATTGTTTTGTATGACAGCAGAAGTGGTTTACAGCTCAGACCAGGAAAAACTTCTCACCCTGATTTAATACTGTGAGGCAAAGCTCGTCTCCGGGTCATGTGCCAACATCTTCCAGCAATGAGACTTACAGTGTATCTTTTTTTGTTTTTTTTAAAGAGGGAAGACCATCACTACCCCAAGCTGGACTTCACTCGTCAGGAACTTCAGGAGCGTTTCAAACGACAGCTCAGCATGGAGCAGGCCTGCAAGGTCACCATCGACTCTGTGGAGGCTGCTAAGCCTGTCACTGACAACATGGTCAAAATGGTAAACAAACCCAGCTGTGACCACTCTTCGTGTCATAGTGTCAATACAGATGTTGTGTTAATGTAATTTAAACTCATATACAGTACATAATAAAATTCTTCACCTCACTTAATGGATTCACTAAAAAGAGTTGTCACATAGAGCCAGGCAGGTTTGGACAGCTTTTTCACAGTATTTGAAATCATCATTCGCACTTACTCATGTTATCCTTTTGTAATGTTAATATTTCTTTATTGATCTGATCATTCAAGCGTGACAAATATGCAAAAAAAAAAACAAGCAAAAAAGGTCCAAATACTTTTTCACAGCATTGAATGCTGTGAAAAATATACACGTCTCTTATGAGCCAAACTTTCTCTTTTTCTTCTATGTAACCCGAAGCGTATTATGCATTTAAGTGTGAGAGGTTAGACTACAATGCATCGTATTCCTGTGGTGTTCCGCCTTTCCAACTCTGGCATTTACAGTCCAGCCTGGCTCGTTTGCCTCTGCACATGGGCTACGTGGGAAGCGAGCGGGCCTAGAGTCCCTGGTGGTCAGGAAGCATTTACAGACTAGCAGGGCAGAATAATAATGTATTGTAATGGAGCTCTCTGGAGACGACGCGGAGTAACCTCTACATCCACAATCCAGACTGCATCTCTGCTTCAGTCGGACGGAGTAAAACTGTGAAGAGTGAACATTAACATGCGAACGCTTGAATAGCACACGCACTTATTTAACGGGTTAATGTGATGAAAATGAGTTCAGTTTCCTCACATGAATAGATTGTTAAATTAAAATGAAAAGCTTAGGTAATTACCCCAAAAAAATATTTATGTGGAAATGGCTAGCTTACTCTTAAGCTCTGGTTTTTGAATGTATGTATGCATATTTAATGGTTAGGTACTGAATGACTCTCACCTTAGTATCCATGAGAAAGCAAAAAAGCCTCATTTCCCAAAATGTTAGACTGTTTTTTTGAACTTCAGTCAATACAGTATGTGGTATACACACATACTGCTGCAGGACGAGTCAATTTCTTTGGCACATTCTTTATTTGTATGATTTGTTGTCGTATCAGAGGAAGCTGCTGGCAGAGCAACGTGCTCAGTGGAAGAAGATCCTCCTCCAGGCCCTGAGGGAGAGCAAGATGATCCTGGCTAAAACCAACATCAATGACTACAGGCTTAACCTTTATCCCTACCTCTGTCTGCTGGAGGACAGGGAGTATGTTGACATCATGATGCAGGTAAAACTCCCCACTTATCCCAACCTTCCACATAATGAGATACCAGAAGTCTAGGATCAAACAAAGAGAGTTTGAGGTGATAGCAGCTTTCCTACATAGAAAGATGTGATGGTGTGATGTCACTGCTCTGTGTTATGGTTTTGTAGTACAACCTGACCAATCTGGGAAACCACAAAGCACAAATCAAAGACATGACCGTGATAACAGCTGGAAAGGCATTAGGCTTTATTTGTGATAGTTAAGTGTAGCATGATTTTTCTTCCAACATAGTCACACGATGTGATATGATTTCTGAAATAACTATTCATGACTGAAATAGATGTTTTTTCATTAATCTAATCATTAATGCTTTTCTTTTTGTCTATTTGACCTTTTGAACTATGTGCTGCTCTTGCCCAGAGTGTTGCCAACATGCCCCCAAGTGGAGAGTCGCTGAAGATTTTAGGCAGAGATCTGGGCAACAGGGTCTACACCAAGTACTGTGTGCAACAGAAGTGTCAGAATCAGACAGTGGAAAAGTTGGGCAGCATTTACAACACATACACCGAACTGCTGGCAAAAGATACCGAGGTAGAGAAATGTTCAAAGCCAAGTCAACACACACAAGCCGTTCACTTTGAACCCTGGTGGATCTTCATGTAGCACCAGGAATATTGAGAAATCTTTTAACTCTTTGAAATGCTGCCTGTGTGTAAAGTGTTGAAATGTGTGAAGCCTTTTTTTTAATCTGCTGTCACTGACACATGTTTGTATTGATGGTTCTGGTGCACTGGGAGAAAACACTAATGTAATCCAGACTAATGAGAGAGAGCTCATTACACTCAGGCAGCTAGTTAGGCTCCGTGTTAGTGTGGGGTTTGTTTTATATGCAGCCTTTGTAGTTAAATGTGTTACATACATTGTTGTTTTGACGCCAAATTGTTCTCACTGTACATCCTTCCATTTGGAAACACCTACAATGTTGGACTAACTTCAAGCCGAGGTTATTTATACCAAACATTATCACACCATTAAAGGGAAAAGAAACCTCTTCTGATCTTTCTTCAGGGTTTGATTGAGTTTGTTGAGACCATGTTCTATGCTTTTCACATCTAGGTGAATACTGTCCTTCCCAGGGAGCAGTGGTGGAAGCTGGAAGTTGAGCACAGTTCAGGACCAACCCTGCAGGGGGATGAAACCAGCTGGCCATACATATTAACTCTGGACCTGGGCACTTTCTTGGTGGATGTGATGGTCAAGAACCTCAAAATTAATAGCGACATCATTAACCCTGCCTATGAGAGGAAGCTCATTCCCATCCTCTACCACATGTACACTTTCCGTAACACACGACAGGTACAGTGCAAATATAACACTCTAAGTTTGGTTCCACTATGTTAAAGTTGTCTTGCCAAATAGACATTGTTTGATGACATAGTAACATGATTCCTGAGCATAATCTCAAACCAAAAAAGATTCTTTCAACTGAGATTTATGCAAAAAACACTGGATCTTTGAATCAAAGAGAAAAAGGAATAATAGAAAATTAAGTTCAGTACATTTTTTTAAGTTGAATTCCTGAACATTACATTTAAAATATTTGGTAAAATGACTGAGGTATGTAAGTAGTTGTACTGCTGATATTTTTAAAAGTAGCATAAAGAAAGGTTCATAGTGGAGCAGAAGAAAAGAAAATACCTGAAAACGCTTGACCTTCACTTTAGACTAGAAAACTCTGTCACTCTAATGTCTGTTACCTCCAACACTTGACTCCAGTGTGAAGCTCAGAAGACTGAATTATAAAACCATTCTCCCTCAGTGTGAACCTACAAGAGGAGCGGCTGAGTAAGATGAATAGGTTCCAAACTAATCCCTTTTATAGTGTCCCCTTAATTGGCTCACTGATTTCCCGCCATGCGACCCTGCGGGAGGTTGAGGCTGCCGTGTCAAGTAAAAGAAGCACAAAGGAGGTTGTAAATTGTAGACTTTTTTTTTTATGCTCTTGACACGTGACAAAGGGATGTACAACAGAAGATTTTTATTCTTCTGTGTTTTAGTACATCTACTCTACACTCTCTTTCTGCCTTTAGAGGTTGGCCCATTAGGGGAGCATCCTAATGATTTTACAGCACAGCATGGCAGCCTAAGTCATGCAAGCAATGCTGAGGTGTTTGATTGTTCTGTCAGGTTACTAAGTTTCTTTATTGTGTTAAGTCTTATAACTAGGACACAATAGCCGTTTCATATCAAAACTGAGATGTGTTTACGCTTATATAATCATAACACGCAGTTATGTAATACTACGCTGGCTCTATGATTTGTCTTAATGTGAAGAAATGTTGAGGCTGTGAACATGACAGACCACTAATAAAATAAGAGTGAGCTGCTTACCTACTGTATCTTTTAAAGACGTCGATCATCTAGTGTTTACTGGTACTAATTCTAATGTTAATGTTACACTGTGGCACAGTCAGTAATGCAGATTCCTTACCAACCTCAGAGTTGGTGGTTTGCTTCCCGGTTCCCTACGAATCCTGGCTAAATGTGTCCCCGGACAGATGACTCTGAACCTCCAACCCATGGCTCCTGAAGGGGGCAGCCTGTCCACAAAAATTTCCCAGAGGGGCCCTATTATTAGTAGTAGTTATCGGAGTCTGTCCATTGTTCTGCTCAGCTAAGATTTAAAAATGATTGTTTCAGTTATCTGCTGATTTATCTATGTCTGTTTCTTATAATGACCTTAAACTTACCTTAAGCCTTAAACTGACTGTCCTTCACTTTTGTGAGCAATATAAAGACAAATAACTATAAAAGAATAATTATCTTTTTGTTTCTGTTGATGTGTTACACACCAGGTTGGCTTCATCAAGCCACACCCTATCCTGATTCAGATGCACCAGGAAGCCACGGAGACCAAGCTGACCTTCGACTCCTATGTGATGCCAATGCTGTGCCCTCCCGTGCCATGGACTTCTGTTAAGTTTGGAGCGTACCTGTTGACGCCAACCAAGCTTATGCGCACAGTGGATGGGGCCACGCAACACGACGTGTTGTTGGAGAAATCAAACAACCTCCAAGCAGTCATGGACTCTCTCAACCAGCTCGGCAACTGTGCATGGAAGGTCAACAAACCCATGTTGGATCTTATTATCTCTATCTTCAATGATCGGGGTAGTGAAAAGCTAGACATTCCTCCTCCTATGTCGGAGTGCCCCAAGATCCCTCACTTCAACTCCGAAGATCCCGCGTACACTGCTTCCGAGAGGGCCCACATGAAAAGAGAAGTGATTAATGCCAAGAAGAAATGCAATGAGATGCACAGCTTGCGTATGGATGCTCTCTATAAACTTTCCATCGCCAACCACATGCGGGATGAGTTTTTCTGGTTCCCTCACAACATGGACTTCCGTGGCCGTACGTATCCCTGTCCCCCATACTTTAATCATTTGGGCAGTGATGTGACTCGGGCCATCCTAGTATTTGCAGAGGGGAAGCCCCTTGGCCCGAAGGGTCTGGACTGGCTGAAGATCCATTTAGTCAATCTGACAGGGTTAAAAAAGAAGAGCTCCCTAGAGGGAAGACTGGAGTACGCCAACACTATCATCGAGGACATATTGGACTCTGCTGACAACCCTCTAAATGTTAGTGTATCTTAAGTGCTCCTCGCTGATAACCAAGCATACAATCACAGTTCCATGTCACATCTCTTGCTATCTATCAGAGTAAAGCACTTTAAAGCATACATGCTCACCTCTTAAATATTTCAAAGACGGATTCTATTTTTACTTTCTGAAATAGCAGATTACAGCCAAACACCTTTCTCTATTATTTGTCAAGGTCCATTAAAACAGTTAACAAAATTTTAAACACAAATATTAGTCAAAGCAAGCCTCTATTTATATCTATGCATCTATTATTACTTCAAAACCAGCCAAAATGTGTTCGTGTCTTTTTCAGGGTAAGAAGTGGTGGATGAATGCAGATGAGCCTTGGCAGGCTCTGGCCTGCTCTATGGAGATAGCCAATGCAGTGAGATCTCCCGATCCAACACAGTTTATCTCTCATTTTCCGGTCCATCAGGTACGACTAAACACAAACATTCTTGCTAACATATTGGCATTATAAATTAAATAAAGATCAGAGCAGATTTGTGGAATTGATCGTTGGTTGTTACGATAAAGACTTTAAATTAAATATATCATATAGGAGTGAAGCAAAGTTTATAGGATTTACAGAAAGTATGCAATAATTGTTTAAACAAAATTAGGCTGGTGTATACGTTTGGGCACCACAAAAAAGAAATTAACTCAATATTTAATAGATCCTCCTTTTGCAGAAATGGCAGCCTCTAAACGCTTCCTATAGCTTCTAATGAGAGTCTGGATTCTGGTTGAATGTATTTTAGACCATTTCTCTTTAAAAAACATCTCTAGTTCACTCAGGTTTGATGGCTTCTGAGCATGGACAGCTCTCTTTAACTCACACCACAGATTTTCAATGATATTCAGGTCTGGGGACTGAAATAGTCGTTCCAGAACGTTGTACTTGTTCCTCTGAACGAATGCCTTAGTAGATTTTAAGCAGTGTTTAGGGTCGTTGTCTTGTTGAAAGATTCAGCTTTGTCACTGAATCCTGGACATTGGTCTCCAGAATCTGCTGATATTGAGTGGAATCCATGTTTCCCTCAACCTTTACAAGATTCCCTGCACTGGCCACACAGCCCCACAGCATGATGCAACCACCACCATGTTTTACTTTAGGTAGCAGGTGTTCCACAATGAACCTGGTTTGTTCAAATGTGCTTTAGCACCTCAAGCGGCTCTGTTGGTGCTGTGGGCGGAGTAAAGGCTTCCTCTACATCACTCTCGCATACAGCATCTCCTTGTGTAAAGTGCGCAGTGACTCCGTCTGCAGCAAGATGATGTTGTAGGTCTTTGGAGCTGTTTTGGGGGTCGAGTCTGACTGTTCTCACCAGTCATCGCTTCTATTTATCCGAGATTTTTCTTGGTCTGCCACTTCGAGCTTTACCTTGAACTATGCCTCTGGTCTTCCATTTCCTCAATATGTTCCTAACTGGAAACACAGTTTCAATACTTAGTTCTAAAGGTGTTGGAATCAATAAAATGACAACGGTGCCCAAACGTATGCACCTGCCTAATTTTGTTTAAACAATTTTTGCACACTTTCTGTAAATCATATAAACTTTGTGTCACTTCTCAAATACCACTGTGTGTGTCTCCTGTATGATATATTTAATTAAAATTTCTTATGGTAACCGTTTGCAAATCTTAAGTCCTCTTCTTTTAGCTAACCCTTGTGTTTCATCTAAGCTTTCTGCATTAGTTTTTTTATTCTCTGTATTCTCTTCAATTTCCCTTGTTGTTCTTCGCCATTTCTGGCTTTAAATGTCTTCTCTCTGAGTCACTGTTAACTCTTCTCTCTATGCTGCCCTTTCACAATTCAGTACTGATCTTTGTAATGTATTCTCTCTTCTTTCAAATCAGCAGTTTATTCATTCCTATTATCTTTTCTCTCCCTCTCCTCTAGGACGGCTCCTGTAATGGTCTCCAGCACTACGCTGCTCTGGGCAGAGATGTTATTGGTGCTACATCAGTCAACCTCGTGCCCTGTGATGTGCCTCAGGACGTGTACAACGGGGTAGCGCAGCAGGTCAGCAGCAGTGGGTTTTTTCTTTTGCTTTGCTTTGTTTCTGTTCTTTGAACCACATGCACAAAATAACTAAATCATGGTTCATTTTGGTTGCAAAGCATATTGCAGTTGTGCAGTTATTAATATGCACATGACTCATACAATCCCACAGTATCTGACAGACTAAGCACTGAGAATAGATTTTAAGTTTCTCACTTTAAAAAATGCTTAGCTTCTCATACCTTGCATCAAGGGACATTAGACAGCCTCAGAGGCCAAATGTGCGAACAACGCTCGCAAAGGACCCTAGCTTTTTTAGTGTGAGACAATTTGAAGTGAAGCGTGTTGACGGAAAAACCTTTAAAAGTTTAGGGGCTGCAAAGTTTATAGTGGAGTTGTCAGTGACTTAAAAGATGTGACTGAGTGCAGTTTGCTGCACTACACTATCCGACTAGTATTTTTACCTCTGGGCGTTGCAGATATTGCTAGATGACACTTCAGATTATATCAGGCTTGTGAAATAGCGAGCTTCCTGCTACCTGTGTAAACAAATCTGGTTTACCTTAGAGACAAGCTGTACAGTCAGAAATACTGACAGTTAGATTGTTATACATATTATTGGAGACTATTACTTTACTTTGCTTGGCAGACGCTTTCATCCTATAACAGCTGGAGCAACACAATTAGTAGATGAATTCGTTAGAGGGTCAGCATAAAGTAGTTAACTGTTCTGATGGTGTATTAATCGGCCAATGCGACACGTTCCTCTGTTTCAGGTGGAGGAGTTCAGAGCTAAAGATGCAAAAGACGGTCTGAAGATTGCCCAGGTCCTTGAAGGCTTCATCAGCAGGAAGTTGGTCAAGCAGACGGTGATGACTGTGGTGTATGGTGTCACGCGCTACGGGGGACGCCTGCAGATAGAGAAAAGACTGAAGGAGATTGATGAGTTCCCCAAGGTACAGTGGTGGTGGGTGAGGAGGTTCCCTTTCACAGCGTGCTGCTTTATTTTTAGCATGGTATCAGTGTGGAATGACAGAGTGGCCTCTTAGCAGAGGAACTGCTCTATACGTGGCTTTTGTTACACCTTCCTCTCAGGCAATACATTGTCTCACACGTGCACCCACAGGCACGCAGATGCTGTATGGTCTCGAGGTCTGTTCTCCTTTTGCATTAAATGCATTCATCTAACAGTTGATTTCATACAATATCCTCCCATTGACTTTGCACAAAAAAGGATTTCAAGTTTGACCTTGATGTGAAGACATGTCTGTGAAGATTCTCATTCACCCAGGGGAGGTTGCCAGAAGGTTTAGTCATGGCAACTGGACTTCTTTCCTTCGGCAGCTCCTCCTGCACCCATTAAAAGTGGGTCGTTAAGGGTCACCAGGTTGGCCACCCTTAACGACCCACCTAATGGGTGCAAGAGGAGCTGCCAGGGGTGGAGCTGTTACATCCACCTCCTGCCTTTGTTTCATTCAACGAGCCCATTCAAGTCAGGTGTGAGGTGAAACTAACCTGGAGGATAAATTTGTGGCCACTCACCAACTTACCTCAGATGTTTGATACTGTGGCTACAACCAGTCTGTATTTATTTTTATAGGTTAAAACCACTTCACTTCTGTTAAATTGTACCATTGCTGGAGAACGGAAGCATTTAATCTTCTTGTAGCACAGTAGTGCTGATTATCTGTCAAATAGCTGCTGTGTATAGTTTCATACAATAGTCTGGGTTAATCCCGTTGGCTGTATAGATGGGTTTGCCATGATCTAGCTGTCACTGTCACTACATCTCCCAGCGGAGGATTATGCTAAATGACGCCTGCATAATGCCCCCTATTGTTTAGGCGTGGAGTTGAGGGGGAAGTGTAATTCTGACTGATTACAGAGGATGAATGGGCTGATGATGATACAAGGTCATGATAGTGTGATGTCACTGTGATTTAACCTCATCGCTGATTATTCGAATTTGACACATGCAGTATGTGTATGTACAGGCCTCTCTGAAAACATAATTATATGTTGTTTTTTTCCAGGAATTTGTATGGGAAGCATCCTATTACCTGGTACGACAGGTGTTCAGTGCTTTAAAAGAGATGTTTACAGGCACCAGAGAGATCCAGGTGAGTTCATTACACCCATTTCAAACCAAAAACAAACATTATTTTATCTAACATGTTGCTATCAATTTCTTTTAAACCTTCTTGCAGTTGTATGTGTATCTTTCACTGTTTTGCTCAGTGAATCTGCATAACACGCAGAAGTAAACTGGATAGACGTGTAACTGAATGCCCAAATGAATGGTTCTGGATAGACTGTTAAATGTAAACTAACTACACTTAAATGCATTTTCTTGAACTGAAATAACATAATATATCTGTAGATTGATAATAAATAGTTTTCGGGACACTTTGCATAGAATTATCACCAATGCTTCTAATTCCATTTCTGACTATTGGCCTACCCCTGCTTATAGGATGTTATGTTGTTTTAATTAATGACTAGTTTACCTCACTATTACCCCGGCAACGACATCTATTCATTACATAGATTCCATTTATAGATTTAGGACGTACACCTGGTAGGGGATAGTACATTATCTCCACAGGCTGAGAGGAGTCTGGCAAGCTAATGGCACCACCCACTGCAGGTGTGTGTGTGTGTGTGTGTGTGTGTGTGTGTGTGTGTGTGTGTGTGTGCGTGCGTGTCCTTTGGGGAATGTGCAGGGACGGCTCAGTCTGACATGAAAAATCCCCTTCCCATCGTTCCTCAGTGCCGACCTGATGCCCCTGTGTGTCTGTGTTTGTGTGTGCGCACCCGAACTTTTTAAATAGGTCATCCTCTTCTATTTGTCAGTAGTCAATTTAAGTACAGTATGATTGAGAGAGAAAGGCAGCTGATCAATCCCCCGTCACCCCCGACTCCTACGTTCAGTCCTCCCATTTCTTCAATCCAATCAATCCCTTCAAACTAGTCTCTGTCCACTCTTCACCCGCCGCCCTCTGTCTGGCTCCTATCAGCCTATTGATCCACCAGTCAGTCTGTGTAGTTCTTGCGAGTTATTCTCTCTCTTCCATTGCTTTTCATTCACCCTGTCCTCATTGTACTACGAGTACACAGAAGAAGGTCTTGATGAAAAGGACCTATTTTTGTGTGCGTGCCTGTGACTTTCTGTATGCGTGTGAGCGCATGTGAGGAGGCGCTACCATTTTTGGAGACAAACTGTGGCAGACACTTACGCAAGCAGAACTGTTGCACCAGCAACAGCTCCTCACCTGCTCCTCACCAAGGTTGCGACAGTTGTTTGCAGCGCCTTGAAGCAGAGCAGCAGACCTAAATACACGGATCACGTGTTCCTAATTTCTGCTTGTTGCTCCCAGTGCTCCATGATGTCCTTATTTCCGTAGCATGATTTACTAAATCCCTGACCCAGCTGAACATGGAAACTTCATCAGCAAGTTGATGAAGTGCTTTAATGTTTCCTGTGTATACTCCTCTGTCCAGCGTGTGTCCTGACTTTAGCTTTGCGGGCATCTGTTGCAGGATTGGCTGACACAGAGCGCCAGGCTCATCTCAAAGTTTGGCCACACTGTCGAGTGGGTGACGCCCCTGGGATTACCCATCATTCAGCCTTACCATCGCACACGCAACCAAGTGGTAAGTTTTAGAGCGCGAGGGATATCAAAGCGTGTAAAAAGTGAAGTGATAAAAGTCATATTGTGGCACTGCAGACTTTCCACATGTATATCAGTACTGACATTTCCTTGTCAAGGAAATTCCTTGTATGTGCAACATACCTGGCGAATAAAGCTGATTCTGATTCTGATTTCGATTTCCATAGTACTCACAGTTTATGTTTGTTGATTTACATAAGTACAGATAAAAACACTGACCAATAATAGAAATGATTCCGGAGCATATCTTAAACCCATCATTACTGTGAGGTAGTGAATTGCTTTGGTTCATCTCCTTTCATTCTAATCATCATTTCACATTGTAATTCTGCTCATTTAATTTCATTGGACTTTGATGGAATTTCTGATGAAGCTGGTAATAAATCAGGGTGGCTGCTTAGCCGTTGGATTGTGCCCACGTGTTTCAAATGTGTATTTACACATTATAATAAAAGCACTCAGAGCTGCAGCCCTCCTCATAGCTGTCAGCGTATAATACGTACATATTCTCGTCTTTAATTGTCTATTTTATTCACTAAAAGCAAGCTGTCGTCGCCGCACAACCTGCTCACAAATGCAACTTCACTCGCTGTGCTCTGGCATTACTCCGTAAGCATTTGGTTATTCAGGGCACTGCCAGTGTTCTTGGTTTCAAATGACTTACATTGCATACATGCGCTTTAGATAATTCACAAGCACTCTTCTTGAAGACGCTTCAAAGCGGAAAGTCTGGCTCAGGATGTGATGCGTTCACAGCCCAATCACTTATATAAAAAAAAAACTATTTTTGGTTATTCACTTTTCCCTGCTTTCATCACATCCTTCACCTTTTCTTCAGGCTCAACTAACTATCTTAAACAATGAGTGTGTTATGTTTCCCATATGCAGGACGCCGAGCCTGTCAGACACTGGATGATTCACTTGTGGAATGTCCCGGCTGCATTTTCCAAATCTCAATAGGTTTGGTGTAGGAGTGCAGCACTGAGTGTGCTGTGATTACTGTGAGTGGCATAACCCTAGTGGAGCAACATCGCTAGAGTTTTGCGTCACTGGGAAGTTCCTGGCGGACGAGATAACATGACTGCCTGCCAGCATGTCTATAGATAACATGCTTCCGTATGTACATAAAAAAGCCCGTGCTATACATTTGTGATTATATAAAAAACATGTTTCACCTTCACTATTCTTAAGCTTTTTAACTTTGTCAACGAAATGGGTCACACATTTGCCAAGCACAGTCACACAGCAAGCTCAAAGGCTGGCCCAGCGTGCTGCCTGCTCTTTTAGCATGACATCAAGCAGAAGGTTGGCATGGAGGGGGAGTGACACCTCATAAGCAGGGGCAAGAGAGCAAGTGTGACAGATGGTGGGTCCCCCGAGGGTGCATCTCTCTCTCTGTGGAAGTGGTAGGGTACATTCACTTGTTTTGATCTAAAAAAAAAAACGTATGTCCTGCAGGGACAAGATAGCTGATTAGTCTGCCTTAAAGCTGAATTAATGAATGAACCAAGACATGGATAAGTAAGGGTCTAGTTTATGGTTCACATCCTCTGCAATAATTCTCTAATCCGGTTGCATTACTGGGCAACAAAAATGGAACTAACTGGCAGAAAGGTCACCTTTTCTCTGCGTAGCTGGATTATATTCAATCAATCTCACAGTCTCCACTCTGCCTCTTGAGTCCAAGGCCACTGTGTTTTTGGACGGTTGTTAGTAATTCGACTTGCACTGTAAGAAACCCAGTAAGTGGTGAGAACGTAGCCACAGTAGCGTCATGTCATAGAGGAGTGTATGTACATGTGGTGTTAGTTTCTTTCAGAGTGCAAATAGAGACGAGTACACTTGTCGACCGGCGTAATCAACTATTTTCCACGGCCGATGAGAGGTGAAGAAATTAGAGTAGGATGGAATATCTGAATGGAGCATGAACATACATCAAGGAGAAGGCCTAACAGGATTTGAAGATGCTAATCGGATCAGGGGTCACTCTGGCTCAGATTTCTTGTTTATCTTTTTATTCCCCCTCACATGCAAGGTTACAGTGAAATCTCATTCTCACAAGGGAGTTTTCAGCTGGATTTGGCTGGATTTATGAATTTATAGTGTACGATCTGGTGTCCTCTGTGTACTTTGGGTTTGAGAGCTACTGGTGATTTCCCATGATGGTTGAGCATTAAACAATATTTCTGTATATTACATAAGTGGTACACTAATAAAACGAGTGGTCAGTAGTAGTAGGTATAGTCATTGTAGTATGAACCTGTGGCCACTAGTTCTCCTCTTTACTCCACCATAAACCATGTCCTCATTCCACAAACCTCTCCACTAAACAATACTGTGATAAAACACTATAGTAACTTTATGACCTTATGCAGCTCATAATTTAATTCTATTCGCTCTGGTCCCGATAATGCAGCTGCCACTGGTACGCCTTCTCTCATTGTTCTTCTCGACTCGTCAGACTACAACTACGTTTGACACTGTTGACCATGATATACTCCTCGGCCAGCTACAAACCTTTGGCTTTACTGACACTGCCTACTTGCTGTTGTTCTAGCACTTAAAATCCCGCTTGCACACTATGACCTGCTAAGTTCATCAGGGGTCAGTCACCCCTCGCTATGGAATCTCATGACACATGAAGCGGCCTGGTAGCTCAGTGGGTCAAGCGTCAGACTGGGAAGCAGAAGGTCGCAGGTTCGAATCCCAGTCTGACTCCTAGTCCATCCCCTACCAGGTGTGTCCCTGAGCCAGACACCCAGCGCTAGCTCCTTGTAAGTCGCTTTGAAAAAAAGAGTCTGCCAAGCAAAGTAAAGTAAAATGGGCCCAACTTTGTCACTGTCATCATCATCAGGCAAAGGAATAGATGAGTCCCAACTTTGTGGTGATCTTGGTTGGTAAACCACATCAGGTTCATTGATCGTCCATAACCAGCACAACATTTTCTGGTCTCCTCGTCAGCCTTGGTCTTTGCGCTGGATTCCCACTTTTGACTTTCACATCAAACAACTCTGTCCTAAATTGACCACCTTAGAAATATCGCTATATAGCAGGAGTATGTTCAAGAGAAGAACACATCACACCCATTCTTCACACATTTTACTGGCTCCCTGTCTCTGCCCGGATAGAAAACGCGGTGTTTCTTCTCAGCCACCAATGCATTTATGGAAGTGCCCCCTTTCTTAGAAGAACTGCTCACTCCCTTAACAACGCCACGGTTCCTCCGCTCCACGAATGTGGGCATTCTGTTTTACAGCTCTCACCTAAACACTTGAGTATGTAACAGACTGCTGAGGAATTTAAAAGAGAGTTTTAAGTTTAGTTGATCTGTCTTTATGCCTGTTGATGTCTTTCTGTGTCATGATTATAAATGAATAGTTAGTTATTTAGTTAGTTATCAGATTCTATTGATTTAGCACTTTAAAATTAGTTTCAAATGTACAAAAAAATATTTTATCATTATTATTAGCTTTAAGGACCTCAACTCAAACCTCCGGGCACATACATGTAAAAAGCCCATCCAATCGTCAATTTGCATCTCTTCCTGGTAGTTTTGGATCGTCATGTGGAGGTGTTGTCAGTTTGTGTGTATTTGTTCCTGGGATTTGTTTCTTTTTGTAGTTGTTTGAGCTTTTTGTGGTTTCTGTGTTTTGTCTCCCACCTGCCCCCCCTTCGAAACTGGGTCTGTGCTTGTGTGGCCAGATCAGATACCATAGCCATTCATGTTGCAAGTGACAAAAAGCTCTACAAACAGCTGTCATTTCTGAACCAGTGCTAGAATGATAAGGATTTATGTGTCTGTGTCTATTCTCGGGTTGCTACCTTTCCTAACAGATGTCACACTCTGTCTAGCTTCTCTCTCTGTAACGTAGAAACAGGATTATAGCAGAGTTGGAGAAAGTCTTGGGGCTTGTACAATGAGAATAAGTCTTTCATTCTAATTCTGGAGAGCCATGTATCTCTAAATGTCGGCGTGATGCCCTCTACGCCACCGTTTGCCGTTTAACAGGAGCGAGACGTTCCCAGGAGAAGCATGAGGTTTCATTGATCTTGCAGAATCTTGTGGCATTTTGGGGTGAAATAATAAATGCGGTTTGAGTTTCAAGAACACCCCCAAGAGGTAGAAAAAGAAAGATTGGTAGAAAGAAGCTCTGGAAAAGGTCAAAGTAAGTGTGGGGAGACGCGCTGTGTCTTCGTCTGTCTTCAGGAGCGAGAAGGCAAAGTAAAAGACTAGGTGACCCAGAAGAACAAAGAGGTGTGTGTGTGTGTGAGGTGTAGTGTTTCTACTTGCGTAGATGAGAGGTGGTATTAACCACTATGAGATGAATGGGGATTCCCTTTGTGTCAGCATGGCTTACGTGGTTACTGATGCCTCTTGTATCCGTGACCATCTGTACTGGGATTGGAGCCTGTTCTCCACAGACACACCGCCGGGTGAACCAAGGGTTCATCGCCGACTCCTGTACACAGATCATGCACATGTACATAATAATGAACATGGCTACACTGAAGGGTTGTACCCTCTGACATTCAATAGGCTGTAGTCATGGTGTACATGAGCAGTAAATTTGAGCTTTAGTCAGGCTTTAGTTCGTTCCTTCCTCCCGCTCTACTTTCCATGTCTTCCCCATCCATGGTTGAAGGTGTGTCGGCGTGAACCAGCTCCCTCTCATGCTCTGTGTGTGTGTGTAAGATGAGATCATAGAAAACAGAAATGGCCCCATTGGGGTTTTTGTTTACACTTAGAGGATGAGGTCACCATTTGAAGAGTCCCCGTTTCCAAGCAACCGTGGCAAGTGACAGTTTTCCAGGAAATAAAATCCCTCATTTCGTAGAAACTTTACAGAAACCAGATCGAGTTGTGGTGGGCAAGACCAGGTCACTGTAAAGTGCTCACCCACATTTTCTACTGACCTAGAAGCTTTTCTTACACAGCACGTGATGATCCTGGAACAATTTGCAGTAATATACCTATAGGACACTTTAAACAAGCGCAGTGCAGCTCACGTTAATGCTCACTTTAACCTTTTTTGGTTAAAGGACAACATTCAGACAGTTTGTAACCTCAGGAGCAGCTTATGTGGTAGGACAATCATCTGAAACGACAGCAAGTCAAAGTTTCTCTCTCGACAAAACACTTTTCAATCAGATTGACGTGGTGTGGAAGGTCCTTAAACAGGTCACTCACCCACACGTGGTAGAATTAGATAAATTTGGACAGCTGTTCTTAATAAATGAAATTGTCATTTAGTACCTGCAGTTTGTATTTTCTCTTATTATTCATTTTTGTGTTTTCAATTAGTTTGATTCCCTGACTAAATAAAGATATTCACCATCTCATTTCTGTGTCTAACTCCAGCTGAAGAGTACCATTCAGCACATCAACCTCCAGATCAGCTATGACATCAAGAGGTAAGTCCTTAGATAATAAAGGTTTATCTGTTATCATACCAACACTCTTCGCTGTGTCATTGCACACTTGACATTTTCTTCTCAAGTGTCTCAGTAGTCACTGTTAGTGGCCTAAAGCAAAGACGGAAGATAGCGGGTGGAAGAAAGTGTTTGCAGCAGGTATTTTAAATGTGCATGAAAGCAGAATGCAGAGTTCTCTGGAGACAATTAGCCTAAAACTATTTCTGTTATACAAAAGCATGGTCTCCAGTAGGTATTTTCACATTTGCATTTGTTATAAAGAAGTGTTTGGAAGTATGTACGAACCCGTTCCACACTGAATTATAGCTTCTAATCACAGTGGGGCAAAGCAGAAGCATGCATGGTAGACAGAGAAGGGCTGATATAGATGAACACTGGGCAAAAAGACACACGGGGGGAGGCGGTGATCGGGAGAAGACAGAAAACTGAGGGCACTGCAGGCGGATGACACAGACTGACGGCTGTCCTCCTCAGTCTGACGTCTACAGTACACTACAGATCCAGTGGGATCAACAACAAACCACCAGCTAAAGAGGAGGGAGGTATGGAGAAGGTCAGAGTTGACAGAGAGAGCGGGGTGGAGCTTAGAACGATCACCTCCTCTGAAACTTTGCTGTCAGGGAGAGCACCCGCTTTTCACAGCGCTGATACTGAGAGCTGATCTTGACACGACTGATTTTCTCCAGACTCACATCCAGTACAACTATGGATGATGATTTAAAGTTTGTGAACGCACACACCCTAAATTAAATCTTTAGCTTTTTATCTCCTGCTATTCTTTTCTCCTTTTAGCGAAGGAAACCCTAAATGTGAAACTCTACTGTAGGAGAACTCGGTGTATCTTGTGAAATGAAGTGAACCCTCAGCTCAGCAGGGAATACGTGTACACTCGAGAGAGCAGTGGTTGCTAACCCTTTTAGTACTTACTGCACACCTTTCCGGTGTGTCGGGCCTGTGGGATTTAAAGGTGACACACATGCTGTGTGTGAGTGTAGGGTTGAGACGAACAAAAAGGAAGAAGATAGAATCTTTTAACTGCCGCTAGCCTCACAAATATCTCCAGGAATCTTGTATTTGTTCAGCCCAAGCACGAAACGGCAGAATTAAAAGGCGTCCTGATAAAAGATTTCCAAGCCAAAAATAAAATGGACAGAGGGAAAATAAGACTGACAGACAGGCATTGTGTGTGTGTGTGTGTGTGTGTGTGTGTGTTTTAGCTTTGGGTTTAGCCCAAGCTCTCTCCGCTCCGTCTGCATTCCCATTAGAAGAGCGTTCTGGTCTGTGGCAGCCCAGAGGATTTGAATGGCACAGGCTCAGGGTAATAGGAATGTTGGGATGCGAATTGGCAAGCTGCTTTTTCCACTGCCAGACTCATCATCAGTAGCAGCAACATTGCATTTAAATTACCTTGTCCTATTTCTTTTGTATCCCCTCATTTTGACTATTGTTTGGAAGGCATACAGCCAGGGAGTCCCCCTGGGAGTCACAGAGTAGGGAATAAATATTGATGCTGAAATCCATGCACACAGACAGGCCTCACTTGACTTTTCATAGCAGGAAAAACACATGTTCCAAATAACATGAATGAAGCAGCCTTTAAGTTGTATGTCTCTAGCAATGGCTTTGGCTCTAATGCGTTCATTTTGCTTTGTATATTATATTTCATATCTCATTCACATTGTCAGACTAGTTGTATTATAACATTTCTTACTGTTTCTCTGGGAATTATTAGCATAGTTCATAACGAAGTGTCTCATATGTTCACATGAGCTTTGTGTCTCTTCTCAGGATGCCAGACACGGTTAAACAGAAGAACGCCTTCCCACCGAACTTCATCCACTCTCTGGACTCCACACACATGATGCTGACTGCTCTACACTGCTATAGGTATCATTTAATGGGCAAAGTTTCTTTTCATTTTATTTATTAGCATCTTGAGAGAATAATCGATCCTTCATGATGGAATTAGCTGTCTACATATCTTCACTGTCATTGTTTACTTTTTATTTTATCTGTACCTGACCATGGGCTCTCTTCTTCTCTCAGTGCTGGTCTGACATTTGTCTCAGTTCACGACTGTTTCTGGACCCACGCCCTCACTGTGGACACCATGAACAAGGTATTTCATTACAGTACAGTACAATCCAGTCTTTTTGTTCACTTCCTGTTTGCATCCTGTCTGATCGTGTATCACGGTGGCATTGTACATGTGATCAGACCCAGACTTCATCACAGACTATTTTTGGAACAGAAGAGTGATGGTGTGTTTTTGAAAGCTCTAATTTTGTATGAGCACTTACCAGCGAGTAGTTGTCATATTAGGGTAGAAGCAGCAACTTAAACTAAATAAACTTTATTTTTTTTATAGGCTGCTGGCTGCAACTAGCACCATTAGACAGGGCCTGTTGTGCTGAATAAATGAATGTCTGCCCCTGCCTGCTGGAACTAGCTTGTCATCAGGCCCAGACTGAGACACAGCTCTGAATAAAATGGACCAAATTACCATAAAGCTCCAATTTTGTGTTGATGTAGCTTCACTGTTTTGTGTCTTAACCCACTCTCGCAGGAGTTGGAACCAGTGAAGTAGTTGTCCCCCCCACCCCCGTTACAGTTAGAATTTCATATCCTCGTGACGTGTCAGTGTGCGTCTTCCTCATGACGCGGGTAATTGAACATAGCAGCAGAAGAGGAGGTATTAAATATCTCCAACACCCAAGTACATGGAGCACTGCCTTGTTTTATTGGCAACGTATGCTTCATCTAAACACCCATCTTCTGAACTGTCCATCCTGTCCCCCGCATGCACTTGATAGAAAGACCATGGGCCAGGATTTATTTTGTTGTAGGGCCCCATTGATGCAAGATTATGGCCTGGCAGGAAGTGGTAGCAGCTCATCTGAGAAGGTGGGCAGATCTCCATACTGGGAGGTCGCAGCCACCCAAAACAAAGTCAGTTATACTTTCCCACCGCTTAGCATGAAGAGGGTTACCGAACGTCACAGCATATAGTGCCTATAAAAGTATTTCCTGTACAGTTCCTATTGGATTAACCTTTTTTGAGATAACCATGACCTGGACGACTGAGAACCTTCACAGATACACCGTACAGGCGGATTTCACTTCTGAGGGCAATTGGTACTGAGAGTACGCTTCCGTCTGCCTCTCTCTCCTCTCGTCAGGTCTGTCGAGAACAGTTTGTGGCCCTGCACAACCAGCCAATCCTTACAGAGCTGTCCAACTTCCTGCTACAGAAGTACTGCACCGGAGTCCCGTGAGTTTACACACCTGCCCGCAAGAAGTCATTTATTGTGTACACACACACACACACACACACACACACATGCACGCGCGTAAAGGGCTAGCCTTTGCTTCTTTAATCAGTTTTCTAATGTTAGGAATAGATGCCATCTTTCCATACTGTTTTCCTTTACTTATCTTTAAGGATTTTGATGATGGGGACAAACATAATTGTGAACATGCATCTCCTGCATGTACAAACATTGTGAAACAGTCCAAACACAGCAGGAGGTTGACCTAACTTCCAGATAACGACACACTGATGACTGAGAACCTTCACATACACAAAAAGACAAACTCTTTTTCAAGACACAGTATTTTTTATTATGTAAGTGACAAAAGTCCTAACTTTCAAATCTCTCTTTTGTGCCAGGACTGAGGCCAAGAGGTACCTGGAGTACAGGAGGCTGATGCTGCTGCTTTCTAATGTGCCCCAGACAGGTCCGTTTGTATTCAGCACACTGGCTTCCAAACCCCTGGATTTGCTGAGGCGGGTGGATTGTGTGAGAGTGGCAACAGACAGGATGATGTTATTTTTTCCCTAATTGGGTCGAAGCTGGCCTGCATGTCCTGAAGCTCTGTTTGAGTTTAGCATTAGGACCATTGGGTTCTGCACAGGCTTGTACTTGGCACTGAGTTTAGGAATTGGTTACTGTTATTCGTTTGTTTGACTGTACAGTAGCAGTAGATTAAGCAGCACTAAAGCCTCCATGAATTATGTTTGTGTATATATCCTGTTCTCCCCACTTGGTAGAATGGCTTCGTGAGATGTCGGAGTCAGAATGAAAAGCCACTGGCTTTAGCTAAAATTAAATTTTCAGCTCACGGGTGGTGTATTGGTGTCGGCCTGTGTGGCATCTAACAGGTCCAGATTCCCATTTTCCTTTGACATCGCTGGGTGCTCAATGCAGGTACTCCCAGCTCTCGTCATGTGGATGGAGGCTTTGCTGTTATGTATCGCTTCACTTCTTCTCCATCTGTACACTTCTTAACAGCTGGGCTGTTTAAATTGATTGCTGTTAATTGTGTCCCTCCCCTGCATAATCAGCCTCTGTGGCTGAGACCACTTAGGTGTGCTTGTGAGGGGTATTTGCATGTGTGTCCCTGAGTGCCCTCTGTATTTAGTGTTCCCTATGAGGCCCAGTGGATGTGAGCTAAAATCCATAATAAATCTTTACTGAGAAGGAGCGTGAACTTTTTATTGAGGTGAAACACAGTTCACTGTGAGTAATCTATCGGCATATCAGATGAATTGGATGCATTTACGACCAGAAAGTGGGCGTGGCCTTTTCTATCGCTCAATTTTATCTTATCCCATCTGTGAAACGTGGTGGTGGCAGTATCATGATCTGGGGCCATTGTTCCATCAGGACCAGGGCAAACGTTTGTACAAGCAAATTCTACAGAAAAATATGAAATGATCCATTGGTGAAGTTAAGCTCAACGGATCACGGAGGAGCCCAGAGTCAAAGTCCTGACTCCTGTAGAAAATTAACCTTCAATTAGTGTTCAAGTGGTTTATTAAAGTTAATTGAATGTGTGCTGGTGTCCAGTAGAAGCAAATGTTATTGATGATGAAAGTATCCTCAGGTTGACCTACTTAAAAACACTTCTCTCCGGCCTCTGAAATTGTAACTCGGACCTGAGAAGAACAAATTGCATCTTACCTGTGCTTCTAAGCAACTTCAGTAATTGATCATTAATCACATTAAAGAGAAACGAAATCGCTGTGCAGTTGGTTTAGATTGATTATGTACCTTCGACGAGAGCCGAATTTAGATCATCACAATGTAGGTTTTTAGTCTTAGTCTTTACACCACTATCTTGTAAAAGTACGTATGTAATAGTTTTGGGTTCTATTCATAGGCTTTTATACATGTATATAATGATTTACCTGACATAACTACCAGCCAACAACCTAAACCTGCCCTGACACTTTGCATCTTTCCTCTCCAGGCGATTTTGATCTCCAGCAGGTGAAAGAATCCACTTATTTCTTCAGCTGAGAAGCTTCTGACGACGAGCCAGTGGAGAGAGATGAGTGGAATTGACAAATTGCAGCAGGGAGGCTGCAGGCCCCGGAGTCCCAACCAGCTTCGTCTCCCTCGGACATCAGGACATTGATTCAGACATGTCCCGCCTGCCTCCTGCTTCTCAGGCTGGCTGAAGCTGCTTGATTTGCTAAAGCTGCTGGAAGCGTTCACACAGAGTGAACCTGCCCGATAGACTCACTAGTGAGTTGATGAAAAAGGGGATGAGATACTTATCCAGGTGAAAATGAGAGAATCAGCACTGGATGGGAATGATAACACTTCAATCAGTAGAAAGTACCTCTTACAATCGATGCTTTGACCACGCTCTCGTATGCAGTATGTGTGTTTCTTGAACTATGAAGCATGATGAGCATGATCAGTAAGACTAAGAAAAAACGTGCTACTTAGAAAAACTGTAATTGCCAGCGAGTGTGTGCGCGTGCACGTACATTTTTTATACTGTGTATAAACCCCCACGGAGCGCGGACCTGCCTCTGCTGCTATCCCACCTAATCATCGATTCCATCACGTACCGATGGCGGGATTCCCCCGGACAGGATGTTCACATATAGAAACTTTTTCTGAAGTTTAAAAAGAGACATTTGAGAGAAAATGAAATGGAAAAATACGCTGGTTCTCTGAAGTACTATACTAACAATGGACAGATGAGGAAGCAGAGATAAGTCAAAGGGCTCTCAGCACTGCTCCTGATTCTTACCTTCCTACAGTGACGGCACTTGACAGTTGCCCTTAAATAAAGGTTTGTTTTTCCTAATTGTCTCCTGATTCATTCAATGGTTTAAATACGCTGCTGTTATTCTTACCTTGCTTGAATGGGATGAATGAGACGGCCCATTGTTTAGTTACATCTGCATATTTCAGTTCTGTTTTGTATGATGAGATGAAGGCCTCCTATTAAGTGCAACACAAAGAGTTTGCAGGCTTCAGTAATCAACTCGGATCTTATTTTTTTCTGGGCCAGTGCCACATTCAGAAGTAAAAATAGCAGAAGTGCTGATCTGATCATTGCTGGAAACAGAACAGCCGTTTCAAACTAAAGGTGCTGTTGATGTTCAAAGGCAGATGTAGGCTGAGCCAAATAAAGCTGGCTCAGTGACAATGTAAGGAGATGGAAATGATCTTTGAGGGGCATAAAATGTGCTGATTAGACTGAAGACACATTGCATATTTCATTCATATTGCATAAGGTAATATCCCCTTCCAGCGGGCATTAGCATAGCATGTCGCTGCTTTTCAACATCGCGAGTCTAGTCGTCAAGCACAGAGCTCCTCCTGCACGGTACTCTCGGGACCTCACACACTTATATCACGCTTGTATTGCATTTCCCAAATTGGCTTGTGATGCACACATGCCTGAACATGTTCCAGGACACACAAGCAGTGATTATGGGTGTATGGATTGCTGTGCTTTGATTGCTCAATAAGCTGTTCTCAATACACTGTGTGTGTTTCGTAAAAATGCTGGCATTGCAACACACCCATCACAGCAGTGGAGGGGGGAGCACCGTTGCTTGGTGGCATGTGAAGCGCACACCTAATGTCTGTTTTTGGTAGAACCTGCCATAAACCACCACTGACCTTGACCGAGGAAGTAAACAGAATATTAAAGATGTCCTTACAGCAAAACGCTGTTGCAGTGTAGCTTGATGGGCCTGTCTCACTTTCTCTGGGGTGATTCCAAGGATGTCTACTGTCAAATAACAGCGTGCACCAGTCCCACCTGCATTAATGGAGTGAAAGTAGTATGATAGCGTCCATTACAGGTCCTTACCAAAGGTCAACACGTCAGGTTGATGATGATTTTACATTAGGAGAATGTATAGTGCAAAGCTGGGGGAGAGGAAAACATTGATAATAGATTAAAACCACAACAGCAGCTTTGTGGACTACGATTCGAAGCGGCCTTGATTGGCCTGTTCAAATCTGACGTCAGCGTGGAGGAAGCAGCGGTTGTCATGTTGTCGTTGTCGTTCATTTGATTTGAATTGTTCGTTAAAGTTTCTCTAAAGCTAGGAATGAAGCAGCAGTGTAGCCACGTTGTCGTTCCTCCAGCTGGTCTGGTTTCCCTCTGTGGTCCAGACGTGTGTCAAGTGGAGTCTCTAAACTGCTCCTAAGTGTGAGCGTCACTGTTTGTGATACAGTGTGGTCCTGATAGGGGTGTTTCCCTGCCCTGTAACCAAAGGCACGCTCTAACCAAAAACAAGCAATGACTTGCGAATGATTTATTAATGAGACATGAGACTTGGTTTTAACCTGATCGTGAATTAAAGGTTTGCGGATAAGATAGTTTGTGAATGTACCGTGTGTCACCGAGTGATTTCACACAAGTAAATGTATTGCACTTAGCGCAAAAAGCAGTGCGGGCTTTTAGCGAGCTCTTTATTCCCATCATAGGACCATCAGAATGTGGAGACCAAAGAAGTGTTGAACACTATCTGCTAGACATGCCAGAGCTGGAAGCCACTCTGCGATAGCCGCACCACTTACTCTCACTGAGAGCACTTTGATTTCCCTGCCAGGCTCCGCCGCCCTATCGCCCGTCCAGTGGCGCCATGAGCGGGAGACACTCGGCAGTACCAGCACAGTGTACAGACAGTCCTGTAGTGTGCAAATGCAGGCGGAGCTCTCTGTCAGAAAGGAGGAGGCGGCACAGTGAGGAGTAGTAAGAGACAGAAGGTATGGTCTCGGTAGATGTAAACACACATTTACCCACAGAGCTGTGGCTGAGGGCTTTTAATTTCCTCCTTTTCAGTTATCGGTACATCAAGGAAAACAACTGCATGAACTTATCATAGGTCATTAAATGCATTTCAAATGTATTTTGATGTTTCACTGAAGACTGATCCATATAAAATGACGCTGGTATGTAAGTGATAACCAGCAGTATTTACTGACACCTGGACATGTAGGACGTGTTTCAGTGTGAATTCGAATAAAAGCAGATCGAAGGCTACTGACACACGAACAACACGACTAGCAGGGGCATTAATAATAACATGCCTTTATTGCATGGAGAAGTTTAGCATCTATGAGGAACACGCATGATCATAAACTTTTTATCCTGTTCCAACATGTTAGACCAAAATAAAGTGCCTAAACATGATGCAGTGGAATCCTACTGTATGCAAATACAAATCTTTGCTTCATTTTTTCACATGTATTGCATTGTTACAGTCACACACACACACACACGCACATACAGTACATGTATGTATGTGGAGAGGCACCAGGTATTCACAGCACATGTTATGGATGTGATATATAATCAAATAAATGTTGGTGCTGCAGTGTCAGTGTCTGCTTCTGCAGACGGGGACCACCTGAGAACATCTGTTTACTTGGAGAGAAAGAGATCACGTTTACTGGTGAAGCTCTCCGTTTACATTGGCTCGTCAGCAGCGTCTGTAATGTTAAGCTATTGATTGGTTTTGCTGTTGGCTTTGTATGCTGTGAGTTAGCACTACTGAATGCTATTACTCAGACAAACAGGCAAAGGATTTGAGAGACAGCGAGAAGAAATACAGCGAACAAAACACAGGGACGATAAGGAAATAAAGAAACGCTGAATAATAGCTGTTTGATATTGAACCATGTTGTATTGTATTCTGTAAAATACAGAGAAACCAGTGTAAAACGTTTTCTTGTAAATAATCCGTGACAAACGCAGAAAAACATAATCATATTCTTGCTTAATTCAAATGAACAGCCCTCTCTGCTGCCACTGATGAATCCAAGGACACACTGAAATAAAAACTGGAATGTATAATAGTTTTTGCTCAGGAAAGCGCTGTATTACTCAGACAGGAAGAATGAAGAAGAAAGTCTAGTGAAAACAGCATTTTGAAAGCACACAACATAGCAAATACAGATGCTTCTGTTGGTGTTGTGGCTGCGTGTGTGTGTCTGCACGGTCTGATGCCGTCCTCCCCAGAGCCTGGAGGTGAACTAAAAAAGTTGAACAGCTTGTAATAGTTTTATAACAAGCATAACTCACCAGCCACCTAATTAGGTACACTCTGCCAGTACCAGGTTGGACCCTTGTTTTTCCTGCAGATCTTCTTGAATGCGTGAGTGCTGGGAGAGTCTGGGTCCACGTTGACAATATAGCAACATGCAGATGCTGCTGATTGGCTCATCTACAGGATGTGAATCTTCCATTGCACCAAACCAAAGGTGCTCGAGTGGGTTGAGATGTGGTGATCTGGAGGCCAGTGAATTCATTGACATCAGATTCAGATGATTATTATAGCTTCGTGACATAACGTTATCCTGCTGGAGGAGCGACACCAGCAGCCTGAACCATGCTTTCATTAAAAGTGAGACTCATCAGAGCAGGCAATGTTTTTTTCTTTTGTTTGATTGTCAATTTTTGGTAAACCCTGATGAAGCCTTAGTTTGTAAATAACAAGGGGGGGGTGTAGTCTCTGTAGGACATCCGTTTCAGGATTTCATGTGTTGTGCATTCAGAGATGCTCTTCTGCAAACCTTGGTTGTAAAGAATTATCTTTTGAGTTGTTTTGGCCTTTCTGTCGGCTCTAACCAGTCTGGCTATTCTCCTCTGACGTTTTGGACAGATCATTTAGCAGCATTGACCATCTGATTGGCTGATCAGATATGTGCAACAACAAGCAGTCGGACAGACGTACCTAATAAAGTGGCCAGTGAGTTTGTCATTAAAAAAGAGGGGAAAGTGCAGTTACAGATTTCTGGGGAACATTCTAGCGAGCTAACGGTTTAGAAGAGGGAAAATCAAACGTACAGGATTTAAACATGTACTACAATACTACCACTTAGTTTATAACATAATGAACAAATAAAACGAGATAATAACCCATGCAGACCTCACAGCTACTGGCACAGGATTATATACAAACTGTGGATGGTACTGTGAGCAGCTTTACAAAAGAAGTGATCCAGCTTTGGGTAATGGAAATAGTTTAGTTCTGCTTGAATTATTATGCTCAAGAAATATCTCTTCATACGAGATGAAATATTTTGTCAGTGATAAGATACTTGATTTTCAAACACTCTTTTTTAGTATGTCTACATTTACAGTAAGCTAGCCTAAATAATTAGTCTGGTTTACATGACCTATACTATGTTGATACATAGACATAACAACCAAGTTATTGTTAGTGAAGTCTGGAAAATCAGTCCACAGTATGAAATGCTGCCTCTCCATGAACACCTCACTAATACAACACATCATCTGCATACAGTGACGTTTCACTTCTTTTTCTAAGTTATTGCTTTGTCTGTTACACTTCACATGAAATCATAACTGAATGAGTTCAGTGTGTTACAGTGTTAACTCAGTGTGAAGGATTTATAACATTTGCATACAAAAAATTCCAGACCATGACACTTTAGTTTGACTCTTTGTTGTTAAGTTTTTATTACAATTGCGGTGTTGATAAGTTGAGTTACTAATATTGGATTCTGATTTGAGATTAGTTTTTGATCCTTTTGCAACATATCGCATTTCACTCTGCTTTCATTCTCCTTCTCATTGCTTTTCTGTAATCTGTGCTTTCCACTCAAGTAAGAAAAACCTTTATATATTAATTGCCACTGAATGCATTTCTGGCCCCACAACAGTGAGTAAAACAATGTTCTCATAACAAGCCTCTCCTGTATATTAATTATTTTTGAGCATCCAAATAGGTTCCACTGGGCATAATTTGTGTATAAAGCAAAAACACAAAACAGACCTTAAAAACACAGTATAACAATACTTAGAAACCTTCAACTTTGTCCATCCAGAAAACACCAGATAAAGAACAATGCAGGAACTGAACCTAATAAAAAATCAAAATGCAGAATGATCATAGGAGAGGAACTCATTATTGGCACTGTATAATGAAATCCAATCCAAGGAGAATAATAACAACCCCAAACATAGCCGAGGGATTCCAATTTCCACTCTCATTACCCAGTAATGGTTCAGGCATTAGTAAGAGGAGGTGAATAGAATATCAGGTCCAAGGGAAAAGGTTTCCTTCCAAATGCTTTTGGACACATACCAGCGACATCCCATGAACTCTTATAAAGGCGCTAATGACAGAGGCACACAGCAAAATACACATCCCGCAGGGTGTCTGCATTGTCCTTGGCTGTTGATCAAAAGTGTAGCATTTACAGTACACTGACTTTTCAAAGGAGTTTCATTATCTGAAGGAATTGGCTTTGGCATAGAGATAAATTGCCTGAACAGCTGCTGCAAGAAATGTAATATTTCAGGGTTAGAACGTGAGAGATTCACATTTTGATTATGTGACTTTGAATTTACATTTTGACTTACCTTGTAATGAACTGGCAGTGAATGATACTATGTGTGAATTGTTAGCGTGGGACATTACTACTCACATGACAGTCCATTACTTCAGTAATCAAATCTGATGACATTTTATCAGCTCTTGTTTACTGAATTTTAAATCAGCATTTATCAATTATTGAATTTGAAAAATATCAATTGAAAGTTGATATAGCCACAATGGTAACGCCCAATTCTTATGAGTTATTACCATCCTACTAAACTTATTTTTCTGAATGCTTGGGTGTGGATGCTTAAATGTTAAGATATACATATGCAGCCCAAGCTCAGGCTTTAAAAGGAATGACAAGTGAACTGCACCGTACCATAACTTTCTGTAGACATGCAGAACATCCCGCACACCACTCACTAAAAACGGATTATTGCAGCTTTAACTTTAAAAATACAAATGATGGCATGGCTGGAACAAGACAATTCGTCCCACAGTAGAAGTTTTAGTATGATGAATATTCAATCTTTGTGATCTGAAGATCCTTTGGGCCTCCTGGAAATATTTGTGGAGACCACTAGAGGCAAGAAAGACAGAAGAGGCCTGTCAGGGGGCAAATATGGCTTAAATATTTTAATAAAGGTAATCTAAGAATAATTCTTTCACCTCTCATTAGTGAGTATTATATGTTAGTGAATATTATCCTTTTTTACACATAATTTAGCAATACTTAAGAAACACAAGAGAAACACAATTTTCACAATGTTCAAACCTTTTATGACTTTTTTAAAACCACAAATATTATGCAATAGTGAGGAGATTGTCTTTTACAGCCAGGCTAATGACAAAATCTGGTCAATGCAGCCGTTAAACCCAATTAAAGTGCCAATCTCGGATATCCCAAGCAGGTGTGCCTCAAATGAGATGAATGGAAGGGGAGGTGAAGCAGTTATGTCCTTATGATGATGACTATGCTGTGAAATACGGTAACTAATGAAGTCAGAGATGGGAGGATACTTTACCGCCAATGTTCTTTCTCGTACTACATCTGTGAGTAGAAATATCTCAGTGCTGCAGATGTCAATGACAGTCTCCTCTCACAGAACATTCATACATTTGGATAGTCAGATGGAGTGGGTAGAGAGAAGCTGTAAGAGGGAGAACAGAGATCCCCCTGTGCTCCTGCAGTCAAGGCCTTAATTGAGTAACTACACCAGAAGGGTTTAATTAAGATCACAAGTTTGAGGATAACCTGGATCTGACTTTGCTGTGGCCTGTCTCAGGAAGGCTCACTATAGAGTCCTTCTTGGGCAGTCCTGAATCAGTCCCAAGACCTGGTGCCACTCCTCCAACTGCCACAGCTGTACCAGCCCCGAATCCCGGTACAGAACCAGGCAGGGATGCTACAGGGAAAGCACCCACAGACATTTGGTGGGGCAGTACCACCCTGTGGGGTATTGTGCTTCGGACACCTGTATAACCTAATGGGGCCTGAGGTGTTCCAATGGAAGTGGAGGAGAGTCGTGTAGATTGGAGTGGACTAAGGGCACCTGGGTGTGCCCCCTCATGAGGCAGTGAGGGCTGAGAGGCTGACAGTGCTCTAGCGTCTTGGCTCAAACCACCCATTTGCAAGGAATGGGTACTTTTATGTGTGCTGGGCCGGTGTGCTGGGCTGGCAATGTGCTGCTGTGCTAAGGAAAGCTGGGAGCCTGAGGTAGGACCAGCCAGGCCACTGGATCCATACTGGAATGATCGTCCTCCAACCGCCAGTGGACTCTGGACAGGTGGGCTGGACAGGACTGGAGCAAAGGCACCAGAAACGAGGAGTTGAGACTGCAGAGGAGAGGCTGAAACAGGGCTGGATACACTTTGCATCACCTGGAATCTCCTAACCACCCTGGGGGACGGCAGGTTTCCTGCTCCTACTGAGTTCCCTTGCAAGGGGGGACAAAAGTTCATTGCTACTGCCTGCTGTAGAGTGGCGATTGCTGAATTCTGGGGATGAGTGGAGGAACCCGGAGGAGTAAAGATCCCACCATGTAGAGGAGGTGTCTCGGACATGGCTCGTGGCCGTGGTACATCCACCTGTTGAACCATCTCGCGATCATATTTAACTATCTCTTGGATCATCTCGTTCTCACGGTTGTTGAAGACACCAGAGTTCAGGTCATGCTGAACCTTGTGCATCAGGATTGAATTCTTCTTGCCTGCAATGACATTGAGAAAAAAGTGGCATTGTTACAGAAGCGGATGCAAATGGTGATGAAAATGTTTTAAGTTTTGTTTCCTAGTATTATCCTGCCATGTTCTTCATCAATTTGATTTAAACACAGTAAAAATGAGTCGTTTCGATCCAATCCTAAAAACTGGTATTTGGGCTATTCTGCACAGACTTTAATAGATCCTAATCATACAGATTCTTCTGCTGCAGGTCTGTTTCCCTCCTCTGCCCCTCCCATCCCTGCTCACTGTGTAGTAAGTTGGGAAGAGTAAAGTTTGCTTATGCACAGACACAGAGCATTTATATGCACTTAAATAACCTGGTTACTCAGAGAGAGAAGGCAGGTAATCAGGGAATGTGTTTACATGAACAAGAATTAGTCATAGCTTCAGTGTCTAGATTTTAAAATGAAATGCAGCTTACATGTATGTACTCTGATGTACCAGTGAATGCACAACCCTACAGTTAACATCAAGGAGAGGCACCAACTCATAAATAGAAGCAATGTTCATGTCCCTTCCCAGGGATTTTTACACCAGGCCACATTTAAACTCAGGTGACTCTGATGACTCACATGGATGGAGTCTCATATTAACAACTTTCATGTGAGAAATAACAGACTGTTTCAGCGTTACAGTACAGGCCTCACAAACATTGCCAATAGAGGCAGGTTTAAAACACCATAGCATGGAATGTGTTAGAGTATGACAACATCTGTCCTCACATGTTTTGTCACAGTTGAGGTTTGTGCAAGCAGAAGACAGTTTTGTGTCTCCAACTCAGTGGGTTCTCATCACTGTAAGTTTTTTGTTCAGAAGATATATGTTCCCACTCTCTGAGGTAGTGAGCAGGCAGGGTGATGTAGGTGCCCTAACAGAGACGTTGCTCTTCTTGATGAAGACAGAGTGAAGGGGGGGTGGGGTGTTTCTTTATAGGCATACTATTACCCTTTCTATAACAAAAGGAACCTGCATGCTAGAACTTATATGGCAACATTAAACTTTCTGCAGGGTGGATGGGGTCAGTCAAACCTCCATCCATTATCCTCCTAAGAGTCGTGAAAGTGGGACGGTACAGTGTACCCTAAACAGGTTAACAGACTACCACATGGCTTAGTGAGTGGTGCAGATTTCTTTTTTTGATAGACTTTATTGATTTTTGTTTTGGCAAGATTCCTACTGTTTCCAGATGATGCAACATCTGTTGCCATTGAATGTTGGTAGCATCAGTAGTGAAGACAGCTCCAGACAAGCACGTAGCCTGGATAGATGACACGACAGCTAAGATATTAGTCAGCCTTCAGACAAGAGAGGAGATAGGAGGAGGACAATCTGTGGGGACTCTTAGGTCCTCCTAACATATTGTCTAGATTCCATCTACAAACTGAAAGCATGCACACTTTTGGCAATCTGGGTTTAGCGATGAGATGAGTCAGAGGGATCTCTGTTTACTGTGTTGGTGTCTGGAAAAGCCTTGGTGTAGCATTGATAGAGTTCTTCATTCGAGGAGCAAGGTTTTCTTATAAGAGGGGACTGTTTTTCTTTGAGGAGCCTGGAAATAAGTAGAGCAATACTGGAGGTTTGTGCCATCCCGAGGAAACAGACACTGGAGGCGACACCTGATGCTGAAAATAACGCTGTTGGCACTTGAGGCTACAGTGAATGAAAATGGAAGATGGAAAGCAACCACTGGTTAAGAAGGTACAGTGTTATTTGCTAATGCAAAGATTCCCTGTGGATTACACAGCTTTTAGGAGGTCAGAGTCCACAAGAAAAAGAAGCACTTGTTAAAATGATTTGCCTCTTTTGCAGGCTCACCCAGGCACCCACAGATATAACACGTCCATGGAATTGCTGCTTTCACAACAATGGCTATTCCTTATCAAATAACACCTCCATACAGAATTATTCTACTGTTTTTTTATAAACATATACAAGCATAAAAATTGCAAATAAAAAAATGTAATTACAAAAGACAGAATAAAAGAAAAAAAGCACATTTCCTTCCAGCCTCCTCTAACAGACAAGCCTATCCTATCTAACAATGAACTGGGGATCATCCTCAGGAATGGTATTACTGTAAGTAGTTACGGTCTGTCAAGCTGAGCTAATCCAAAATAAGCAATATACATCACCGAAGGTCACCAAAAAACTCTTCAAAGGTGATGGAACTGCAAAGATTCATGTTTGAAGAGCGGAGTACACTGAATCTTATGGAGACGCATTCCACTGACACGTTTTGTAAATCTGGTGTCAGTATATATTTATATTTAATACACCTAACATGAATTCTGATAATCTTGCGCATGTTTGTCTTCTGACATAGACAGTTAACAAAGCGGAACAAAGAAAGCCCATTATTAGTGATCAATATGCATGAAGTTCACTTGGAGTCCAACTGGAATATTTGGCTGGTGGCTAAGTCTTAAAGCAGACGTGCCGGCCTCCCTACAAATACAACATGTGAGCTGTGACTGACTGAAGGCTGCTCGTGTGTGGAAACTGGCTGCTATGGCAACAGCTGGCAGGTGGCAGATTTTGGGCTTTTGTAAACATCTGAAGTGTAAAGTGTGGTCACGTGACAGGGTAGTGAGACATCAGCAACACCACTGACCTCAGGGTGCGGGCGTGGCCGCCAAGGCTTCACTAAGATAAAGTGATCTGTGTATATTATTTGTGATGTTGCCACTGCTGCAATCCTTCTACCAGAACAAAACTTCTACCACACGGGAAGAATTAGATTTCTATGACACAAATATCCTTGAGAAATGACTTAATAGATGCTTCACCGCCGTGAATTCGTTTTCTCCTGCACCCCTGTTAGGATCATTCACGCCGTACATCACAGCTGTCGCACAGCGCCGTGTTTTGACAGAGACGGTGCATTAATGAATGAATACATTTTGCGTCTGCTTCATTTCATCTTGTGATTGACGCATATGCTTATGGAGACACAATACTTACGGCATGCATCAGCGCGGCTCAATGCCACTTAGGAGGGGCCACGCTTCATAAATTAGGCCTGGCTTCATTTATAGTTGAATTAAATGACTTGTTACAAGTATTTTGATGAGAGAGTTTCTTTTGTTGGTGTAAGCTAACATTAATAAATGTCAGATATGAATGTAATTGATGCTGAGATTGTTCTGTTCTATCAAAGTTAAACAAACTGAACAGAATCCGACACAAAGCACATCTTCTTATGCTCATAGGAAATGAAAGCAGCTGGTGGTCCTACCTATCCGGTCCAATCTGTCAATGGCAACAGTCTCAAAGGCCCTCCTCATCATGGGGTACTCCTCCAGTACCTCATTGAAATTGTCCACAGAGAGAGAGTACAGGCGACAGTAGGTGTCAGCTCGCACGCTGGCCGTCCGTCTGCCACGGGTCAGCAGACAGATCTCTGGGAGGGTGAAAGAAAAACCAGATAAGACAGATCAAAGAAGTGGCAGACTCACAGATCTGAGGGGTGTCAGAGAGCAGAGCAGAGCTGAGGAAGGAGAGGACTGTGGAGCAAACCACATTGCTGTTACAAAGTGAAACCTGCTGTAGATGGTAACATTTGTCTGGGTTGTACCGAGTGTGAGAATGAACCAGAATCTGAATGTGCTTTATGCATGCAGGGGCTGAGCGTAGCCGCTGTGACCCACTGACAGTGTTTCCTCCAGTGCTGGAACAGCACTAACAGCCGTGTGAAGAAAGCACACTATTTTTGGAGATGTGCAGCTAAGCTTCATTACATTCAGTTGTTACCCTTCCCTTCCCCTAGTATCTTTCTCTCTCTAGCTTTCCTCTACTTCATGAAGGGCTGGGGCTGACAGTTGTCTTGACAACCAAACGCCCTCCTTTTCTCCTGACTCAAAGGTTGACCTCCTCTGACTCTCTGTGGAAGCGGGAGAAATATAATAATGCTCAAACAGGCTCCACTAAGAACATGAGTCCGCTGAACTACAGTGGGACGGCTGCAAAACTGCAGAGACAAACTTGAGCATTAAAACGCTTCCAACCATTGTATGTAATACCGTAATTTAACAATGTTTGGGGAGTTTCCAGGAGTTTCCAGACAGAGAGGAACTGTGATCTGTGACTTTATTAGCATGCGTTCTGGAAAAGGGAACGAGTGCAAAGGTTCCCACAAATTGAAACATAAAAACAGAAATATGTGTTTTCAAGGATTACCACGCCTGGCCAACGCACAGTATCACAACATATCGTGTTTTTTACACTTTCCTTGTATATAAAGACACAGAAGATAAAACCTCACACGTACACTATGAATCAGGATTTGGTAGCTTTTAAACCAGTGGTTATTTAAATGTGATGTTTGTATGTCTGGCTTTGAGCGGTCATGTCTGAAAGGTGAAATATTTATTGCAACATTTCAGATGCTCCAGTTTTGTGAGAGTTGGGGGGGACTCAGACGGTCTTTCATACACTGTCACTTGAGATTTCCCTGGCTATACATAACACAACTATTTGCATATTGTTAGCACCATTGCTGTGCATTGGGACGTGCTGGCAGAATAAATATTATCTTTGTCCTGTTCCAGGCATGAAAATGCTCTTTCCAATGCTCCTTGCAGATCAAGAAATGTTTGCTCGTGATTTGGTGATGATTGTTACACCAGGTATCTTGGCTTGGGTTTGGAGACAAATGTATAACCCTGTGTTACAAACTGGGGATAAGGATTTGAAAGGATTTAACAGCTGCTAGACATAAAAGATTCTAAGGAAAAATGGTGTTGAGTCGCATTAAGCCGCGCCCCTTACATTCTCTATTTTCTTAATCTGTCTTTTACAAGCCTCCAAGCTGAATGCAGTTCTAATACTAAATTGCAAAAGAGCCCCTTCAACTTCATAAGGCTTATACTTCATACTGCTTATACCTCCCACTAATAATATTCAATTACAAGGAACAAAAGAGATTCTGGGGCAACATATTGTGAAGGCTTGAGCGGTTCAGACTCAGTGAATATGCTGAACAAACCTCTTGTGCATCAAAATTAGGATTACACATACTTTTTATTACTAAGTGATGTGACAGCTGTGGCAGCACAAGTGGTTCATTGTTCTACCAGACAAGGATTGGGAGAAATGGCTAAAGGCTAAGCTGCAGACGTACTGTCTGCCACTGATAAAAAAAGGTTTTCATGGAGCCAGTTCACCCAATTAGCATATCTAACCTTAGTTGTTTGATAGAGGAGCACATATCAAACCAACCATGACGTCATGCCTACACCTAAAACTGAAGCCTATAAAATACTAACTGTTCCAAGTCATACACATTTGACTTGCTGTCAATACCCAACTGTGACTTAGTAATTCAATGAGCCACCCCACAAGTAAACATTCCTGTGGTGGTTAAACCATACTGACCCTCCAGTCCAAGTACACACTGCTAGTTTCGTATATGACGACAGACTTGTGATCCTCACTCGTGGCAAGGATGGCCGTATGCTTGACACCGTCCCCCACCGTCACCATTCTGCAGTGCTAATTAGCTGTTATTAATTGGCTGTGTGTAGGTGTGATGCGTGTGTGCATGTATGTGCTGTGCTGCCGTGTCTCCAACAGTGCCCTAGGCTGCTGGAACATCCACATTATTGCTAGTAAACTCTGCTCTGCTGCAGAGGGCACAGGATGTAAAAAATGCAGCCCAGACCACCAGCCCACAAAATTGAAAAAGTGTGTGTGTGTGTGTGTGTGTGTGTGTGTGAGTATATGGGTGGCGAGGACGGCAGATGCACCACATGTTTCGAAATGACCACAGAGGAACAACAGCCCGTGAAAGTGGGACAGAAGTGCCTGTAAGGCAAGGCTGCACAAGAAGTCCGAGTAAAATGTCAGGGTTATGTTTTTCCTTCATGATCTGGTTGCTATGATTCCCATTTAAATAGTAAACACACAGCTGTGATATTATAGTAATGGATCGGAGATTTGTAGGGTAAATAACATTTGCCTGGGAGCACTGAATAACACAGAACCCAGATGAAATCAGCACACAGAAGCGGATATATTGAAATAGAGAAAAAGAGCAGAATAGAAAAAACTGTGAACTTATGATTCAAACCTCCAAAGTAGGAGCCGTCCATCAGCTTCATGCCTATGTTTCCTTTGGTCAAGACGCTGACCACCCCGTGCTGGATGAAGTACATCTTCTTGCCGATGGTGCCCTCTCTGATGATGTAGTCTCCGGGCTGGAAGACTTCAAATCTCAGCTTGGTTAGCATGGCTGTGACAAAGTTGGGGTCAGCATTTGCGAACAGCGGCATGGAGGCAACCAGCTTACGGCAGTTGAAGTTGACGATTTCCTATATGGTGACAGAAACCGTATTTGATTTGTCATCCAGATTGGCATTTGAGGAAGTATTGATTGTTTGACAGAGGTTGGAAATATGCATGATGGGTCCAGTTTATTCAATTTCAATGTCCGTAAACATACGTAAACCTTTAGGTGCATGGTGTGGGTACAATTATTATTCCTTAAAAAATGATTCAATGCTCTCTTTCAAATTGAATGAGTCTACATTTCATTGTAAACTGATAAAAACATTTATTGACTATTTGACAATTAAGAAAGTAAACAAAAAAACTATATTAAGGCAGGAATGACTTTCCAGGAATGACTCTGTTGTGTTCAAAGGAAGCAGCCATTATATTGCTGGGCATTATAATGATTGTTTTATTGTCTACCTCCTCAGAATAGAGCCAACATGTGCACTTCTGGTTGAAAGAGCACATAACAGTGGATGGGTTAGTGTTTGCATACCTCGCGCAGAGGCTCATTAAGCTCCTCCAGGATGCTCTCTTCATCAAACATCTTGCCCTGGTATCTGTGCTCGTAGTAGTCATGGATTTTCTGTCTGAAGTCGGCCGGTAGTTTGTGGAACGACATGTACTGCTCCACTTGTTTGTACTAGAAGATAGAGGAAGGCATGAGGACAAACACAAGTACAGATCAATGACAACTGGACTCCGGGTAGTTTGTTTGTTAACTGGACAGCAAGAGCACTGGGAAGTTTTTCTCCCTAATCATAGGGACGCATTAGTGGCAGCAGTTTCACAGCATCATGTTTGACTTGACAACCTCCAAATAAACGCTTTAAACAAAACATACCTGCAACATTGTTTTGCATTCATAAAAATACTGCGCACTTCTCATTGTGACTGACTCAGCGTGATCATTCATCTACAGTTAGCATGCATGTGTGCAGTTTTTGAGCTCTACGTGTCTGTAAACAAGATGATCCTGGGATCTATTTATGGCTTGTACCTATGGGAGGAAAAATGGGATGAAGCTGTTAAGGAAACATGACAGCACTGTACAGTCCCATGAGGATTCATCATGCTCTACTGTGCTTTGAGAAAATAGACGCTCCTCTTATACATCTTAACCACTGCCAGTCTCTCTCTAACTAAATGCTTTATTTTGGAGGGAAAAATGCTGCAAATATTGTCAGGTATTGCATGTCGTGTATGGTTTTTCATGAGAGAACACATTTAAAACAACGATTCCAAGTGAACACTGTCATACAGAAACAAGTAAGACACGGGTAAATAATTAAATAGAACCAGTGGAACTTCAGTTACTATTCTGAGGAGGGAAGATGTGTGTTATTTATGTTAGGAGTGATAAATATGTAACTATGTGGCTATAAAAAAGAGCTGAAAATGGAGGTTTCCTCTGCTGTTTGTTCAGCAGAGGACCACCACAAGTCACTACTGTTACTTTTGTCTACACAAAATGCAGCCTGAATGTCCACTTCTTTCAGCTCATTATGACGCTCCATAGCACATTTCATGCTTGGATTAGCGATGAAAGAAGCAGCCACTGGATCTACTGTACAGTTTTTGCTGTAACATGAAATTGCATAACTCTTAGTGTTCTGTGGAATAAATCTTGCTATTATTCCATATTAAATGTACGCCCGTGGCTTTGCTTTTGCTTTACTACATGGATCAGGAACCAAACTTTGGACATAACATATGAAAAAGTGTTTTATTAGTTATGTTTTCACACAGATTTTTTTCCTTAATCATTTAAGTTTTTTTTTTTGTTTTTCCTATTGTTATCTTTGAGTAATGTTCTTTGATTATCTGAATCAATTAAGTGTGACAAAAGAAAACCCAGGAAGAGGAAACATACTTTTTCACTGATTAATCGTTGGGTAGTGCTGCTCGTTGTTAAGCAGACTTGTTTATGGTGCCAGTTATTGGCAGTAAAAGAAATTGATTACATTCTGTCAAGCACAGCCATTGTTGTTTACAGCCCACCTTGTCTATATTTACAACAGCAGTTATTTTCTTCTTCCATTGTAGCTGCAATAAGTTCCACTATTCCAAGCTCGGATGAAGAACTGCAGAGTGGAAAGATTGATTTTAATAAAATTAGCAAAGAAATGTTGCGCTATAGTATATAAAACTTCATTATGACCAGATCTAACTGTGGCCTTCACTGACAATAGATCTCTACTGCTATCGAAACATAGCTGAGAAGCAGAGCCAGCTCGAGGCATAAGCAAACTTCTGTCACCAGCAGGGCCCCCCGAGAGCAAATTACATTGATATCATTACAATACTATTTTATTAAATGTTGTTTTTTAATAAGAGAGCATTGACTGACATATGATCAAATGTATATTACTGTATGAAAACAGCCTGATATACAGAGAGCACTGCTGGTGTAGTGATTCTGCCTCAGAGCTTCACTGGTGACGTGTTTGCTGTGTTTGTTATTAAAAAGGATTTTTTTGCAACAGACTAACTACAACACGTTATCGTTGTAGGAAATGCTTACTAATTCTAGGAAATGTAAGAAACAGTTCAATGTTTAATGATTTAGAAGGACATTGTCCTTTGCATTTTGCATTATGAGCTACAGTGTGTTAGCTTCTGCAGCTACTGAGCTGCCATGTTGCCTCAAAACTGCATCTCAGCAAGTATTAGTCTGCTTCTCAATAATCCACCAAGGCTGTAGCGTCTCCATGTCTGTGGGTTTAATCTGCACATCAAAGTCTTTTTTTCAGTTGGGCACTTTTCTTACCAAACATACTCCAACAGAAATAAACAGACGATTTGCAAAACACTCTTTTCACCTGAGGATTATTACAAGTTCGGTACTCTAGGATTAATACACATTTTACACCCAGTCATTTCTGTGGTCACCAGTTTGTGTATTAGTTAGTGTTTGTTTTCTGTCTCTCCTCTTGGCCTCCTGCACGAACTGATTTTTGGTTCTCAGCATTCACATCTCTGTTCAGCCTTGTAGTTTAGCCCTGTTTTGTTTCGGTTTACCTGTCCTATCCATTCACTTTTCTAGTCTGTTAAATTTCTCTATTGAAACCTAATTTGTTATTTAATATATAGCCAGCCTTGTTTTGCTTGTTACGTTTTATGTTGCCTCTCTGGTAGCGGCTCCGTCAGACAGAGCTAGGGGGAGGGACAGGCACAAAGAGAAAAGACCCTGGCCCGCATTGGAGAAGTTGTTTGACCTCCCTAGCGTACCCCAGTTGGCAGCAGAGATCCATTCATTCAGACGTGACCTCAAACCCTTACATCTCCTGCTTTCCCTCCATTAAATATAATTTACCATACATTATTTTGTGCGTGAGTACTCTCTGGGTCTTGACAGAAACACTAAATAAAAACCTTACAGAATGAAAGCAAATTCATAACTTAACCAGCAATTTTTATTTTATTTTCAAATTGTAAATATATAGTCACTGTGTCATCAAACACAATAAAAAATAGACTCGCTATTTGCTGTGCATCAGTAACAATAAAGACACAGACGAGATTCTGAGCATCCGGCTTGTTCAATCAAGCATAGGGATAAAGTGAAGGGCTCCTATTAAGTGATTCCTGCCACAGGATTCAGTGTGCGACAGTCCAAATTAAACTTATATGAAACCGCTCTCTCTCTCTTCCTACTCCTGGTTGTTAAAGACTTTGATTAGTAGCCATGCCACTCAAAGTCAGCAAGACAGGAGTGAGACCAACATGGCCTCAACCGTTAAACATAAAAAAATCTTTAAATGCAGAGGTCAAGGTAAGAGGGGTTTGTAGAGAATATCCAGCTGGATAAATATAATGAAACGGGGACCATGGGAGAGATGATGAGTCACCTTCACAATGAACTGTTAGATACTCCTGCTCAGGCTGGCAATAGACTTAAGCATACATGGATAACCAAATGTAAGACAGAGAATATCTACCATGACATAGGCTGAACAAACACTGTAGTCACATTGTATTTACAACCACAAATCTGTTCTTCTCAGCCTATAAACGTAGTTCTCAACAGACCGAGGCCGCCGAGGCAGCACAGCACGGTTTTTGTTTTATGGGACACAAAGCTCTTACTTGGTGGCCGTGATACATGGCTGTCGGAACGCGCTGAACGGAAACAGGCAGGGCTGTGGTGGGGAGCACATAATACACAGGGGAATCCAGCCGGTGGGTCACATGCACCACATGGACTCACCGGCTGGTGGGTCCATGTGGTGCATGTGGTGCATGGGTGCATGTCCATGTGGTGCATGTGCCTTCAGCACACAATTAAAAGTAAAGTAGTAAAGTACATTTTTCAAATAGATGTAACAGAGTAAAAATGTATAATTTTACATTATAATAATCTACAGTTTTTTTACATTTTAAGTTATGAGAGTAATATTACCATATAGTTACCATAAAATATGTTGAATTAATATATTTGTTACTTTTAAGTTGCTTTTTGTAAAACCAAAGAATAATCAAAACAATTATTCAAAAGAAACCTGTAAGGTTCCTACAGGGAGATCTTGTAGGTAAACAATGCATTAAAAGGATTTTATCTGTTCAATTTTACAGTGACGTGAGGGGAAGTGGGCGTGGCTTTTTATGCAGTTATTAGATGGAGACATCTTACACTATAAGCGTAGGTGGTTGCACCATTAGTGATGTTCTTCTTCATTCATACTAAGGTTATAAAAAGTGTCTGATTCGCAGCCTATGCACTTTTTAAGATTTTGACACAATATAAGCTAATGTATATGAAGTGGCAATTAATTATCTAATTTTGTTATTAAATTAAGTGTATTTTTATTATTGAGCTGTTTCTCATCTGTGGTCAGATGCTACAGTGTTTTCTTTTTTGTAAAAATTCCACATGATGTATTTAATCAACTCTACATGACAGACTGTAGGTATCCCACATCAGGCGTCAGTGATTGTCCACGTTAGTAAGTGAACCGTTTGTTGTTTCTTGTCTGAAGGCCTAGTAGATCAGTGTTTATCACTGGAGGTCCCAGGAGTCACATTGCCGTCATCTTGCAACAATTTGGACTTGCTGCTCTAATGCTCTTCAGGGGGAGAAGCAGGAATGCAGTTACATAAGGGCTAATGCCCTCTGCCCGTGTGCAATGGCCGCTGGCAGATGGTGTATTGCCAAGCAGTCAAGGGCAAATAGACAAATGAACCAAACGCTGGAGGGATGGAGACGGGAAGAGTGTTGTGGAGAAACAGTATGAAGACACCAAACCATTTCAACATGAAGGATGGGATGACAAAGGAACACTTGGTGGACAATGTGTGGACACCAGCAGACACGCAAAAGTGACGTAACAGCATCTACAACTTCACGTCAGCCAATGTGGCCATCTTACCTTTAACGGAAGGTATCACAAAAATAAACCAGCTTTTTTTTAGTACTGAGCTTAAGATGCTACTAGTTACTATAGGCTAACTGCATAAAAACTACATAAAAATAGTTATCAAAGGAAACAACTGAAATAATTTGTTAAAATAATAAATACGTTAAGTAATTAGCTATACGTAATGGATGAGAAATAATTATTTAATTTACACATGAAAAAGCCAAAAGCAGCCTATATAAATTGGTGAAATACAGTAACTAAAAAGAATAAACACTTAAATAAAAATGTTGGCTAAACAGACAAAATAGCTAGCCAAAAGCAGATTACTGAATATAAATTGAAAAATGCTGAAATGTCAAGCAGGAGCAGTACCAAAAAATATCGCCTAAAATTGCTGTAAATGCAAATAAAATCAAATCAAATCAAATCTAATTTATTTATATAGCACATTTAAAAACAACCGAGGTCGACCAAAGTGCTGAACAGTTTTACAAAAGATAAAGCAGATCACATAAAAATTACAAAACATCAATAAATAAAAAGGTTAAATAAAATAAG
>JAUMTR010000019.1:6954886-6988636 GCA_032270685.1 Microctenopoma stevenorrisi | reverse complement strand
TATATATATGTATATATATATATATGTATATATATGTATATATATATATATGTATATATATGTATATATATATATATATGTATATATATGTATATATATATAGATATATATACATATATATATATATATATATATAATCTATACATATATTTTCAGCAGCTTTGTCAAAATAGACCTTCAGCTACAACTGGTCTGTGTGTTATATGTGAGATATGTGCTGATGAACAACAAAACGTACGTTCTCTCACTACTGAAAATGACATGTTATTATATTATTATTATTATTCAAAGAAAAAGGAAAAATAGAATAGAAAGAAAATAAACTAATTCCACAAAGACACCACCCTGACAGAGGGTGGGGAAGAGAGAGGAAACAAATGAAATTATCTCTTGTGTTCATTTCAGTTGGTCATCGGTCTTCACTGAGCAGTGTGGATGATGGCTAATTGTACATAATACACTTAGCAAAAAACACAAAGGGAGTATGGGACATCGATGATGCATGATTGTGTAATTATGGTGTACGTGCATGGTGGCCCACCCACCAGTGTTCGCATGCTGTTCTACCCTCAGTTTATAGAGTTTGTGTTTCTTAGGCTTTGACAGAGAGCAGTCCCTCTCTGGTAGTCTCAACCTGACACAGGACCTTTGCTTTGTGTCACAGGCTGACATTTAGAATTTTTGTATGTAAACTGCCATAAAAGAGCTTGTTACCAGTGTAAGGCAATACATTATTGAGAGCCATGGGCTCATGTGTGTTCATTAAGTAAAACAAAATTATTTTGGAACGTTGCAAGATGGTTTGGTGGCTGCTAGAGTCACTTTTCAATTTTCATCCTGACATCAATGTCAAGAATATTTGTTTTGACATACACACTCGTCACCGTTCTGTCTTTTGTCCAAAGTAAACTATTAGCTTTTAGTTAAATGTAGATGTGGTACCAAAATATTAAAACGCTTTGCTTGACTAAATGCTATTTTTTTTGTTTTCTGAAACTTGCAGCTCTATCAGCTATATCTTCCTTAAAGGAAAAAAAATGTCTAAACTAATTTAAATAAATATGTCAAAGAAATGCCATTCATTTGCACTAATGTGCCCATACGTACGAGTACTGAACAAATTACACATCTGACCTGATGGTAGTGGTGAAAAGAAAGCAACATGAATGCACAGAAATTCATAGTTAAACCATTCAACCGTTGTTAAGGTTTACCACCTATAACATGCTGAAAATATAACAACTCTATTGTTTGTAAAATATGAGAGAGTAGTTTAACTGATTTCAGATTTGTGGTGGATCTTGTTTTGCTGCTCAATTAGTTATTATTATTATGTTATCATCCGTCACGTTTCAATAATTATCATTATTATTATTATGTAACAGCATCTTCATGAAGGAGAACAAGCGGCTCAGACTTATTCGTCTTACATGTTATTGTTCGTTGTTTGAATATGAACTCTTTCCTTTTGCCTCGCACTCACAGCAGCAGCTGTATTAGTCCTTAATATGTGGAAAAAGGCTTTTTTGAGCTTCCTACATTTTGCCAGCATGACATCTGCGGTTAAGAGTTAAGATCATTTTTTGCACATTAAGCCTTGAGGCATTTAACGTTGGCAGCAGTGTAATGGAAAACACCACAGCTGCTGCCTTTTAGCTCTTAGCAAAACTGAACAGTCAGCCGTGCAAGTGCAACTTTTGAAGACCAGGCTAAGGTGCTGAGAGGCAAAAAATTACAGTGGTGCCACTGTACGTCGGAGTTATGTGTCAAGGAGAAACTGGTTCTGGTTCTCAGAGAAGGAACAGGTTCTGGCTCTCCAAGGGCCACGCCCTCATGGACTCTGTGTCCGTTGTACGATCCGACCTCTGAACTGAGTCACAGCTGTACATTTTAGACTGCATGTTGGTGTGCATCCATGTGCATCCAAACAATGTCTCATTTATGATGCAAGCTGTGGCCATATGACTAAAGCCGAAAGCATCTGCTCTGCTCACAAGTGGGAAGCAGGCTTCTTTTTTTAGTTTTTTGTATCGTAATGATACCAGAAGAAAACATAAACATGAGTTAGAAACTGTAGTTGAGGATGCTAAATCACTTTTTAAATCGGCAAACTTTCTTAGCGCTAGCTTCACTTGTTGTATGATAACATTGGTCTGTTGGCCCACTACTGAAATAACTCAAATGGAATCTGTGTAACCCTCTGTTTTTACAAAGACATATTTGCCCTATTGGAATGAATTATATCTCAAATTATTGTCTTCAAGCTCATCATCTTACAACCATCAGGTAATCTCTAGTGACTACAAACGTTAGGATGCAAAAACCTCCTAAATTAACACAACTGAAAGACATTTCACCCTTTCGTACCAGAGGGCTTTCTCAAGGCTTTCTCAATATATCTGCTAAGATTATACCTGTAAAAACTCCTGTAAAAATGAGACCCACAAGGGCTTCTGAAAATGGCAGCTGCGTGTAAAGCTTCACTAACAGACTAACAGAGCCGTACTGTGCTGGTCCTGTTTTTGTCCCAGATTGTATTTAACTGTTCAAAATTGATAAAACAATATTGTTTGAGTAGGCCTGTGTCTGGACCAAGCACTATCTCTCTTACTCTTTACAGAGTTATAGGCAAAACCTGTTTACAGAAAATGACATTGGCTGCACTGGACGGTAAAATAAGACAACATAACATTTCTATTTAAAATGGGTTGGTTTCACAGGGGCACCGTGCCCCACAAAGATAGAAGGTCCAACCAGGCTGAGAGGGTATTTTTTATCTAACCAAAACATGGTGTGACCCAGTAAAACAAAAATTAAGCTCAGTCTGGAGCTAATAATCACCATCAGCACAAATACATATTCGTAGATAATCTTTGTAATTATTTATTTGTATCCTTGTGTGTTGATGCAGTTTAACTGATGAAAAGCTTAAAATTGCATTAACTGAAATATCTCAGACGTTTTATATCTCTAAGAATAAATGGGCCATGTGGGCAAGTTCCCTCCTCTCATCAAAAACACAAATATCCCGGGTCATCCTGGGGAAATTAAGGATGCTATCGAATTCCACATGGCAGTGATTTCCACGTTTCAAATCACACACAGCACGGCTCCGCCCACCTTTATATATCACTTTCTGAGATGTTTATTAGTTAAATGTATTAAATGTAATAATTAAGTGATGTGAGCTGTTGAATCATCAGATGCAGTTACTCTGGAATGAACACAGATCTTACACAGTAGCGGCACATTATTCTTATGTGCTCTGACAGGCCTGTTATATCACTTTAGTACCCGAATGAACGGTGGATATCCTCGCTAACTGTCGAAGCAGGGTGCTTCATGGAAGTTCACGTGTGTGTGCCTGGGAACAGCTCACACTGGTACCAAAGCCACATAACGTGGTGCACTGTTGAGTAACAGAGACATTTCTTCCTTGGTAAAAAGCCTTTCAACAGCCTAACTACTGAATACAGAAAAGCGGTTCACACTGAAGCGTGTTGTTTCTATGCAGAGTCAGTTTGGCTGTATTTGGATAATGTGAAAAGGCAAGGAGCAAGGATTACAGAGAAAGTCCAGTGTAAGCAGACAGGCAGTCACCTGTAAGTGAGGCCTCGATTACCACACAAACAGCACTTAGACATCAACAATATGCTAAGGCATCAAAGAGAAAACCGGTTGTAAACACAGGTGTAAAGAAATGAGGCGATACAAATACAGAGAACAATATATCTTCTCTTCATCCGTAACCCTCCGGGGATAATTAACATTACAGGAAAAATGTCACTGTGCAGGAAGGAAGCTGTTCTGAAATTGAAGAACATCTACACCAAATGTTGAATAGGAGTGGAATGCTAATAAGATACAGTTTCCACATTAATATTTGTAACTGAGAAAACAACTCCAGATGCCAAGAAAGGGTGGAGGTCAATGACATCGAAAATGCCAAGTCAATGATATCTCTGCAAGCGTCTAAGTCAGAATTGACATATGGAGTTGGCACACACCACTGAAATTCTTATTGTCCTCCACAGATTTGAGAAAATTGTGTGTGTGTGTGGGGGTGGGGGGGGAGAGAGAGATAGTGAGCAGAAAGAGTGAGAAGAATGACTGAGAAGAAAACGAGAAACAAGAGATGGAAAGGCACCGCAGCATCGGTGATGACCCCTGGGGTCAATGGGTGTGTGATCCATCTGTTCCTTGAGGTGACACGTACACACACACACACACACACACACACACACACACACACACACACACACACACACAACACACCACCGCCGTGTAATACTACACAGTGGTATCAGACGAGCATTTTGAGGCTCGAGTGTCACAAATCCATGCGCCAAAATTAGCAGGATCACTCTGAGCATATGAAACATTTCTTGGCAATGTCAGTGTCGGGCAGCTCAGGAAACAGCCGTCGCCTGACAAAAGCATGAAGACGGAATAATCCAGTCTGCTGAACTTTCTTAGACGCAACAAAGATGCAATGTTCCCTGCAGGAAATAGCATAAACTATCTTGCAAGTCAATTAAATTTGTTTGCACCCTCTGATCCTATAGCAGTAAGTAGCCGTCAGTCAAAAAGTTATTTTGGCCCTGTCACAGTACTGGGCTGTTTTTCAGGGCAGATGATGCTAATGTCAAGTCAGGGAATCTTGGTACTTCTCCCAAATGCTTTAACATCTACAGGATTTAGCAGTTCAAGCAGTTATTCTGTTTCTTCTAAATGCAACGAGCCCTCTTCCACATCCAAACTATTTATTTCACAAATGCATTTGTCCCATTATTTTCCCAAAACCTCTTTCTTCAAACTCCCATTTGGAATCTTTCTGTCACGTATAGTGTAAATGACAGTATGGTCAGCACCACAGCTCCACATTAAGTCCTGCATTAACTAACCCAAACCATCACTCAGCTGTAGGATACAGAATATAAATAAGTTTGCATTCGTTTCTGGTTAAACTACAAGCAGACCTACTTCTTCTACTTTTACCCATTTATTTTCCCCAACTGAGATGAAATACCTGTGTGTTAACCTGAACAATAAAATGCACTCGTCAGGACTGAGCAGACTCTTCCTGCTGAGGGGACTGAGGTCTTTTGGAGTGCAGGGATCACTCCTGAAGACCTCTTATTACTCTGTGGGAGCATCAGCCATTATTTCTGTGTGTGCTGGTGGAGCAGAGTCTCTATGGTAAATCCCAGTGATGCTTGACACGGTTTCTTCTTTGATACAGCCAAAGACACCTTAAACAGGCCATAGTGCACTCTGGTGATTGGCCTTTATTGATTTGACCTATTGATTGTCTTAGTAATGATGTTCTTTACTGTTATTTCTCCTCAGCTCAGCTGACAAACACTTATGTTATTTCAGATTTAAGATGAGAGATTTAAGACATGAAGCCAACAGAGCAAGTAATATTTTCATTTTCCTAAATGCTTTTACTGATTGGTTTTCATTCAACTTGAATTTTTAACAATTGAAATTAAATTTTGGGGAAAACCTTTTTTTACAGTCCTAAATGGTCAGTGCATCAGTTGACTGCATCGCTCTACCTGCCAGTTAGAAGGGAGGACATGTGAGTAGAGCAGGCAGAAAGAGAAAAAGAAGAGAAGAGAACGGCTAAAGAGGCAAATGTGACTGAAGCTTTTTTTTTCCCTCCTGCTTTCTGTTCAGTAGTGTGTCTCCTGGGTTTAGCCCGAGAGGGTTTAATTGAGGCCAGTTCCTGTGTGTTAGTCTGCCTGTGCATGCATGTGAGAAGGCTCAACTTTAAATAAAATCTCATTCCCCCGTCTGCCTGTACACACCTTTGTGTTTTCTGTTGTGCTGCTGCATTAATTGTTCTCCTCAACACCTTTGCATACTGAAATCCGTGTGTATGTTAAGAATGCATCTTGCTTACCACCATCTTGTTGAGGGAAACCCAGCAGTCAGACGGAAAGTCTTGCAGCATGGGAACCAGGAACTGCAGACAGCCGTCCCAGTGACACAGCAGCAGCATCATACCAATCAGGTTGAATATTCGCATGACAGCACTGGCAAGGTCATAAGTCATGTGGAAGATCTATTAGGAGGAGAAGAGAGAGAGAGAGAGAAAGCAGTTCATGATTTCACTTCACACTGCACTGACTGTATTTGTAGTTCCTTTAAACTCAAGAGAAGATCTTTATTAGAAGACCTATGATCATCATTTGTACTATAAAGTCTCTGCTCCAAACGTAACTGTCACTGATCTAATAGTAGCAACCAGCTGTTTTCAGCATAAAAAAAGCCCACTGGACACTATCTGCTCGTAACTGGGTGACAAAAAGACAAGATAGAGACTAACTGCTGAGCAAAGGGGAGTGTTTAACATCTAATGAGCCAGATATTTCCCATAGGAGTTGATGGAGACTAAAAACCTGTTAAAGAGAGTGAATATTGAATTTATAGTCATTAGGCAGAAACAGAAACATGACTCAGTGGTTAAATACTAACGTTGCTTTGTAACTGCTATAAGGCCTCCCCCACATTATCAGATATCCCTCATTTTAACTTTTCATACCGATCAAAGTGATATATCATTCTCTAATGTGTACTCACATTTAGCTCAGTTCTTTGGTGCGAGCAGGTTAATGTTTTTTCATGAGAGTAAGCCAGAGCAATAAAGTTTCAAACCATGACACCAAAATAATAAGCTGATGTATCGATGGCAGAACAAAGTGGGTATATGCCATCCCTCCCCAAACCTCACGGAATAATAGCTCAGGCTGAAGTTACATCATAATCAAGTGTGTGCTCACGTCAGATACTGATGAACGATACGCAACCCCACACTGTTCTTTCGCTGATGTTTCCTGCCTCAGGTAGGAAGGTTGACTTGTGTGGAGATGTTGGTCACAGCCTTGTAAACACCATTCACTGTGCATGCGTGGTGTGTGTGCCTGTGTGTGCAGCTTGCTTAGCTGGGCCAACTGCATGCTTTGCTTCAAGTAAATCCCCCACTAGGGGAAAGTAGAAGTGTCCTACAAGGGAAGTAGGGCAGACACTGTAAATGTGTCTGCATATAATATCTATAGCATATATTTGTTCAGACGGGAAAGCTCTATGACTTTATGGACCAGTTTCATATGAAAAACATTTCTCACTTGAGACAAGAGAATCGTCCTACATGTGATCTGGGCCACATACATACACATACACACGTGTGTGTGTGTAGATGTAAAAGAGATGCCTCCGTTGTGAATTTACAGTACGGGAGTGCCCGGACCAGGACGTTCTGTGACTCATCCCGTCACCTCAGAGACCTCAGTGACCTCCACTCACAGCCCACTTGAATATCAAATCCTGCTCTCCTACAGAACCCCCGGGTATAAATGTTTGTTAGTTGCGTTGCCAGAACAAGACCAACTAGTGTAGCGCTGTCAATTTTAGATTTCATACTCCTTGAACATCTGTCAAATGCACCTCGAGGCTCCTCTCTAGTCTCCACTCGTTACGTGAAATGTAATTAGCTACAGATCAACATACTTCTTTCAGGATCTCCTATAATTGCTAATTGTCTTAGATAATTTGAAAAAGGAGAAAGGGAAACATGCTGAGAGGCCCTGCCCTGTGATTAGGGAGCATTCCCTTTGTGATTAATGAGGCTCCAGGACTGATGTCCGCCCCTACACCGGAACGGTACCTGGTCATGAGTCACTGTCTCGCCACAATCTGGGTCAAGGCATATTACTGGACGACAATTCACAGTCTGAGAAACTACTCATGGTCAAATGCGCTGAGATATTTGACCTAAATGATTCAAACAACAACATTTAGAAAATAACAACAGATGCATTGCTTTGCACTGCAGGTTTCTTTTTCTCATTACATATTCACAGCCTCATACATATACTGTATTTCCAGTCGTTCTTCATAATCCTCTGGACATGCCACCATGTGAAGAGCCTTGATACAAGCTTCCTGTCTCAGGAAACTGTTCTAGTTATTCCTAACAGTGCTTATCGCTGAGTCTGTGTCAGTTACACAGCAAACAGAGACACTGAGCTGTTCTAAGAAAGTGATATTGCTGTCATTTTTGATTCATTCTGAGTCAGGTTGTAGCCCGGTTTTCTCTTCTCAGTTGGCCTACAGCTGAGCTAAACTGTGGAATGATCACACTATAAGATGATCTTTCAGGAAACCCCACTGCTGCGAGATGAGTTCAGCTGAGACAAGCTGAGCTGGGCAGAGGGGAAACTCTGCCAGCCATGCTTGGATAGGGCCGAGCAAAGCAGAGCTCGACTGAACTAAGCGGATCAGGGCTGGGCTGAGTCAGAGCTAAGGAGCTCTTGGTGTTGTGTGTTGAAGTCACTAATTAGAGTTCTCATTGAGCTCAAATTAGCAGCAGTCCTTTCAGTGTAAGGCAACACACATATTTGGTTCATAGATCCTTGGTAGTATACAGAGGAGGATGTATGTGCAGAGTAAACCAGGTTTATTGTGTTTATGCACCATTAGGTTATTTAATGGATGATAATGTATCTGTTTACAGCTAAAAATTGTTTTGTGATGTCTAATGTCAACCGTGAAGCTTGTGTGCTCTATCAGTATTTGTCTCCAACTGAATGTCTTGAATGGCTGAGTAAAAAAATATAATCTGTTGTTATGAAACGAATAATAATAACAATACAATTACCAGCCCTGTTTGTTTTATTAATTCCTTGGAAAATCCTTTTTACTGTCCCAAGGATAGGCAGGATTCATTTTTCACAAATTCTCAACGGCATCAATTGAGCTATCAGGGTTATTACTTTACAATATGATAAAACCTCAAGACATAATTATGCAAAGGAGGATTGTATTGATATATAAACAACATTACTGCGCTGGAATCCAATATTGTATTAATCAGGATACAGTCAGATGGGTATAGTATCCAGAGTGCAGCTTCCTTCTAGGCCGGAACATCAGTGACAATTAATGCAGCCTCTGATCTGATGCTTTGATCTGATGCTGACGAGCTCTTTTGTAAGACTCCGAAATTCATCAGCATAATTCACAATAAAGGCATACTCATGTGTGAAGGCAGTCTGTCTGCACATTACTCCTACAGATAAAGGCGATCCTGCATCACTGCATTCTGTCTGCGATCAAACTATGTTTGAAATGAAATGTCCAAATTATTGTCAACATAGGCATCAAACCCAGTTTATCCTGGATCTTTAAAGGCCGACACCAACATCAACATTCGGGCATTTAACAATAACGATATATCCTCCAAATAACAAACTTGATATCTAGTTCAAACTACTTAAATATGCTGGAAAAGTCCCAAACCCAAACCCTCCCCCCTTTCCTGTAAGGACTGGGTGGAGGACAAATGCTGAGAAGTGGCCTACCTCTTCCCACTGGTGGATGTAACGGATGAGTCTGGACAGCCTCAGCAGGCGCAGCAGGCTGAGGATCTTAGTGAAGCGGACAATCCGGAGAGCACGGGCTGTCTTGTACACCTCTGAGTCAATCCCTTTCTCCACTATGAGGAAGATATAATCCACAGGTATGGAAGAGACAAAGTCCACGACAAACCAGCTTTTCAGGTACTTCTGCTTGATCTTCTTGGGGTCGAGGATGATCTCAGTGTTGTCCTCGAACACGATGCCCGTCCTGAAGTTGAGCACCAGATCCATGAGGAAAAAGGTGTCAGACACCACATTGAAGATGATCCAGGCGGTGGTGGTCTCGTCTTTAAAGAAGGTGATGCCCACGGGAATAATGATCAGATTGCCCACCATGAACATCAGCATGGTGAAGTCCCAGTAGAACCTGGCCGGGTGAGGCAGTGGGAAGAACACGGTTAGATAAGAAGCAGGTGCCCATTCCATCACTTACACGCAAGCACAGAATATACACAAAAACAGGAACACATGTTTAAAACCAGCTAATATTTTCAGAAACACCATCATTCACAAAGTGCACTGTGTCCCTCCCTAGAGAGCTCGCCTGTATTATGTAAGTAAGGCCTAAAACAGGAACAAAAATTCAAATCACAGGCAGAGCCTATACCCACTAAGTCATCTCCTGTTCCCCTTAGCTAGACTTGGACATCAACATCAAATCACACCACAATATGCAGCAGTAGTTTAGTAGAGGTTGAACACTGGATCTGAGAGCTGAAATGTAACCAGTCCATCAACTATTAGATTAATCTGAAAATTAAACTTTTTAGTAGTAATATGCTGTATATTTATGATTGATGGATAATACAACATACATCCTTAGTTACAGCTCATATAGTTTAGTTCCACTGGTGTCATACACACAGCTGACACCCCGGGAGTGGGACACAGTGAGGAACTGCTGCCGAGTCATGGATGTTGCCACAAATATTGTTGAGCTTTGACTGTTAACTAAACAGAAATTCCCATAAACTACTAATTAGAATTAGAATTAATATGATGTTCATTTCAGAGCAGTCGGGAGCTGAAACTGTTTATCCTCAGAGGAAGTCAGTAAGTGGAGGAGCTGTCCTCGGTGCTGAAACGCGTCGCATTCCAACTTCCAACTTGTTCAACTTCACCTTTAAGAGGAAACGTCTTCTTTTTTACACAGAACATTACACTAGCTTGTTACAGACACTTTGTTTTGTCAGCGTTTTTGTCTGGAGACACCACTGCACTAGTTCAAGCAGCTGATGTCGGGCGCTGGAAACATCTTACGCGTTTTGTCGATGTGGAACAAGACAAGAAGCATGAAGATGAAACTATACCAGTGTCTCTATGGACATGCTGTGTCCTATGCTCTTTATCATTCGAGCACACCAGCCCATACCTGAAGTCGCTGTATGGATGGATGATCCAATTACCCGCTGACTTTACGCGCTCCTGCTCTTTCTCCACCGCCTTCTGGCTTCCAAACATGCGCAGGGAGAATTTGTTAACTCCGGGCTGGAGCATGGAACTAAACTGCCGCTGCATGTATGTCTGGTTCCCCCTGGAGTCTCCATCATCCGGCACTATCTGAGAGCCGTCCTCAGCTTTGCTGAATGTGACAGAACTTCTCGGCTGCTGACCCGCAGTCTGCCCTTTCGTAGATGGGGCGTTGGAGAAAGAAACCCTGGAGTCCTTTTTCTCCATGGCTACAGCCTTGACCTCGGCGCCCGGCCCCTGTGTCAGAGACCCCGATGAACCGACAGTGCCGTCCATACCTGCAGCCTGTCCCTTTCCGTCTTCAGATGCTCCTACTACATCTGCCTGCTTCTCCTGCCTCGAGATCAGTGAGGAGAGGCTCCCTGAACTAGTCGGGTCCCTTCTACAATCTCCGTTTTTGTTGCATATCATACCGATGGCTGCCTCTCCTGTCACGCCTGCCTCTGAGACCGTTTCCCCACCAGCATCCCTCTGGCGTGACTGAGCAGAGGCTGTGCTGCCACTGACACTGGAAGGCGTGGAGTCTTCGTCCTGCCACAGCCACTGCTCATTGTTGGAGTTTTTGCGCGCAACGGACGCGGCTCCGCCTCTTGGCGTAAATGTCTTCATCTTTGTTCCCCCACTGCTGCCATGCTCCTCGCAACCGGTCAGGCTGGAGACCCGAGGCGGTCGCAGGTGCAGGAATTTGGGCTCCTCTGCGCCGTCCTCCGCCTCGTCCATCACTCGCAGGCAAACAGCCCTTGAACCTGGAGAGATTGGGCGGTGGCGGGCGAAGGATGTACAGTTCAAAGCAGCCACAGTCCCGTGTTTTCCTTTCACACCACTTCAGGATGACAGCGCATCCGAGGCGTTGCTATGGCTGCAACCTGGTTGCTGTTACAGTGTGTGTGTGTGTAAGAGGGGGGGGGGGGTGTGTGTGACAGTACCTATGGGCTACGGCCACGTGACTTGGTGGTACACCCATGTCAAACCAATACACTCACCTGATGAGAACAAAGGTGAAGGTCACCAAACCAAGTTTTCATCTTTTCTCTTCAACTGAGTAGTGCGGTGTAGTGAGTATATCTACAGATTATGGGACGTAATGATCATGCTGCCTTCATCAAGGGAACTTCAACATTAATTCTAATTTAGTTGTATTTTTGGGGAGGCTACAACAACGCCTGCCTGTTGCTTTCCCCAAATGTTTGAGGCTCTCTCTTAGTTAGAAGGCTCCACCTAGTGGTCAAATAGGTGCTGCACATTCTCAAGTTTCAAGTGTGCAAAAAGGAAAAGAACAAAAAAACACATTGTCCAGACACTGAAAGTCATCACCCGCTCTTTACTGCTGTCCCATTCACACGACTACCAGGGGAATTATATTCCTTTGGCAACACAGATTTTCATTTTCCCCTTTAAAGAACCTCAGTATTGCAGCGCTGCAGTTTGTCCCTTATCTTAAAGTCCAGAGGAACAGGCATATCTGGCTCGACAAACAAATCATGTCATTTACTGAAACAGGACACAAGATAAAAACAATCATGTCCACAGGTCTATCGAGTTGCTCCATTTTGGTTCTTGTTCCGTCTTGAAATCTGAATTTCTGTGTGAGTGAAGTCAATAAAACTCAGCAGAAAGCCTTTACACATCATTTGCACGAGTTCTTAGAATCCAATAACTGAAGTTTCCTATGAGGGAGTGTGCTAAACCCATACACAATTTTCCACACACTGGTACGTTTTAGCTTCTTGTGATTTTAATGACCGTGGCCAATAGAAGCTCCACTCCTAAGGCGTTTCCAGTGGAACTGGTTTGGGTGCTTTAGTTTAGAGCAGTTTCAGGGAGCTACATGTTCTTCTAAATGTTCATCTGACAAATCAAAAATTTGTGGAACCAGCTTGTTTTAAAACAGACATGGGGAAACTGACATTTTATAGCAAAGGCGTTCAAGACAAACATTTGTTAGCTGTTCAGAGGAAGCCCCTCATTTGAACAAAAGACGATTACGTAAACAGACATAAAATCATATTCCTTTATTCAGTTTGTGCGAGTTGTACAATAGATGGTATTCCATGTATATGGAAGGTACAACAACAAACACAATTCTGGCTAAGTCTTTTTTTGTAACTCTGAAATGGTAACATCCAATCACAACACTACTTCACTTAGATTAGTTTTAACATATGGCTTCTGAATCACCTACACAGTAAAGGGAACAGTATCGCACACAAAATGTTTTAGCTTAGATCATACGATGTGAAAAAGGAAAAAAAGTCTTATTAAAATTTTACCTGCCATTTTAAACATCAGCGTGTAGTATTAATAGTATTCAACAGAAGCAACAGATACATATCTTGTACTTGGTCCTTAATAGTTTTCTTTCCTATGGATGTGACACTGGCAAAAAAAATAAAAAACTAAACTGAACAAAAAAAATTAACCCTAAATTTCCATTTGAAAGAGGTGAATATTCCTAATTAAGTTAAGTCAATTTCTGATTTAAAAAAGGACAACTTTCCTATTAAAACCTTTTTCAAAGCAAGAAACACCTAGCACACCTTGAATCCAACCAATTTCTGTATTTAATTCAGGTCTCATCTTAAATGTGTAACCAAAAAGTGAAAAGCCAAGAAATGCATGTTAAGGCTAAGTATAAAACTCTGTTAATGGAGGTTTGTGGGCGTGTATGAACACGAGTCACGTGACTTCAAACATCTGAGCCACTGCTAAGAGAACGGCAGTAACTTTGCTGGGATCAAAAATGTTTCAGATCCTCTTATGTATGCAATATAACCGCAAAGACTGTGGGGAAGCATTAGTAGAAACAAACAAAAAAAATGACCACAAACTAAGTATTCCTCATGAGAACATTCTAATAGTTTTACGAACACACTTTGCTAGAACAGCATTTAAACTCATGCAATATTTGCATCTCGGCCTCAAGCAGCAAAATACTTCGCACTGTATTCTCGTGGTTGCACAATGTGGAGCAGGATATAGGAGAAAATTAAATCAGAGCAAACTGGTGAATTTCTGAAAACACTAACACCCTAGCACAAAAAGGTACTTAAAATTGCAGGGGGCACAGTAAAATGTGCCACACAACCGCTGAATCCTGGGCTGCACATCCCTCTAGGAATGGAAGGAAAAACGTGAGAGTTAAACACTTTTTTTCATAGTGGATCCAAAAATCAGGACATAAAACATTAGCTTTTTTTGGCTTATTAATTTATTTAACTTATTTAAACAGCTCCCTCATGGGCAGTCCTACCCTCTGGTATACATACCTTTTTCAGCTTCTAGTTAGAATTTCTTTGCCTCACATTCTTGTCTTTGTGGTTAGCAGTAGAATTGCTCTTCCTGAAAAACACAGAGCAAACATGAGTTCTGTAACAGACTCTGAAGTGACAATGAAGGTGCTGAGCTGCCGATAGTACTTACAGAGGAGCTGATCCTGAGTCATCATCTGGACAGCAGTCAGTGAAGACAAACAAAAACAAGAGTCAGCTGATAGCGGGTTCCATGTATGTGACTGGTGTGAGTAACGCATGCCCTTCCCCACAAAAAACCGTAGCAAGTGTTAAGATAGAATGTCCTTCCAATGAGCTCATAATTACATCCAACTTAAACATGCCCATCTGTTACATTTCTGGCAATAAATGATAAAACATAAATCCTTGGAAGATAATTTATCACGATCACTGTCTGCATTCTATAAAAATGACATATTACTAAATGTCAATTCATAGATCTGTATCAGTATTTGAAAATTGCCATCCATGAACATTTTGCACACTGTCCCGAGTCCCCCCTTAGCATCACAGCGGCTCATGCAATCAAAGCAAAAGGACACCAAAGGAACACTGCAGTGGCCGTATTATCATCTTTTAACCGGCAGAGGTAGCACACATCCTGGCATGTAGTGGCAGTATTAACACCAGAGCAAGGGAATGTATTCACAAAGTCAGGCAAAGAGGAGCCCATCTCTGAGGCCAAATGGTGAAGAAGACAAATACTGATCTGGAGAAGACGCCTTTTATTTATCATGCATAAAAGTAAAAGATGCAGAAGGCATGCAGGCAGAACGCTGAAACCTCTCGCTTGCAATCTATCCAATTTCTCATCAAGTCGCGACACCAAATTGCGTGTCTCATCTGACTCTTTCATTGGCTCAATTGTGATTCAAAACATTGAAAGCTTGCTTGCAGGGCCAGTGAAAGAGTGACCAAATCTTTGAGCAGGTTACTCTTGGAAGTGGTGACTATGAAAGCAGTTAATTCAGACTCCCATAGCCGCCCCCCCCCACATGGTTATCTCAGCCCAACCACTTCAGTCTGACATGCAGTTTTGTTCACTTACCAAAATGCAAAATCAGCAGCGAACAGAGAAGTCAAAATGTAAATTAAAAAAATAAGGTTTCTATCTCAGATTGTTTACACATAGGTGAAAGCTAATTTCATTTTTTAAATGCAAATAATAAAACAAATGATAAAAGGGCTCATTTGAATGCATGCAACTACATTCTATACATCTCCAGCTAAAGAGCACTGCCCTGTAACAGTACCCGATTTGCAAGGGCACTATATCTGACTTCATTCTAATATAAATTTATGTCAACAATCTGATGCGCTTTTGTCCTACTAGAAGTTGAATGACTTGGAGTAGATTTATGCCCACAAAGAGTTGAATGCAGGTTAATAAATGGCCATATCCACAGTAAACACGTAGATATAGTTACTTTCCATAGGTTGCTTTCATAGCCACTTGGTAACACCCTATTCATGATGTGGGAGCATTGTTCTTCCAACTACAACTTGTGTGAATATTAAAATGACCAGATTAAACAAGAAGACCTCTTACAAAGAACAGATATATTTGTTACTCCTGACTATACCACCAATAATGACAATGACTCCTATTTAAATATTTACATGATCAAACTGAACGACCTATCCTAAAAGGAACAATGTAAAAGGAATGGGCTTTCAGATTTGCTTCACTTTCATCTATTAATATTATTAATTTTGCTTTGCCCGAGCTCTGTAAAATCATCTTTTGAAAGAAGCATTTTATCACACAGCACTGGTTTGGGTCTGAACATAGTCCAAGAGTTGATATTATTTAGTGGTGTATTCACCATGCCATACGTACCGTCATTAACTTCATCAGGCTTTCTCCTCTTCTCATAGATGAAGATGATTGTCACAAGGATGATGACCTCAGCCACAATACCAAGGAAGGGCCAAAGAGCAGCCAAGCGACTGCGGACACGCAGGTAGATCTTGTCTTTGTTTGTGCCAAGTTCATTGGTTCCTGTGCAGATGTAGTGTGCAATATCTTGTTCGATGTTCAGGTCATTGAGGGTCAAGGAGGTCTTGTTAGGCATGCTCTTGATCTCATATTTGTCACCAGTGCCATTGGTAATAGGCTGAGGGTTATGTTTGAGGTAACAAAATAGAGAGAAAGGCAGATGTGACCATTTAGCATAATTTCATTTTACAATTCTTATGATTATCAAGTCACAAGCATGAGAGATATACCGTTAGTTCCTTTGTTGCATCATCCTCTTTCATCCATGTCCAGTCTGTGGGCAGGGGATAGCCATGGCTCACACAGCTCAACACAGCTTTGTCATTCTCGTTTCCATGCTCAGAGTGCTTGTAGGCAACAACATGGGGGAGTGCTACAGGAATAACACATAATTTAGAATATGTAAATTCAATAAAATACATTGGCAACAGGAAAACTCAAATAGGTGTCTGAAACCAAGAAACATCCATGTTAACTAAGCACTTTGTTTAACAATCCATTTTGTTTGTATTCCTCCCATGGGGGTTGTTGTAGGCTCAGTGGCTGGGGTCTGAGACAATAACATAAGACAAGGAGTCGTCGGGCTGCACACCACCAGACGATGGGCGACTACCACCAACTGAACCAAAAGTGCCTGTTTCGCTTTGTACTCGCCTAGAATCTAACTGCATTTTATCTGTATACGAGTAAACTTACTTTTGACTTCAATGGTTTGCTTCACCTCTGGTTGAGTGTGGAAAACGCATTCATACTTCCCACCAGAAGACGGGGTGATCTTATCCAATCTAAGCAAAGAAAGGAACACAAGAACCTAATGAAACACAAACACTCAGTTCATTTTCTACCAACCTTGCATTACACGGTTACAAATTTTACCAGTCACTTTGATGAGTGATTTGTTTTCCACCTGGCTAAGTACAAAATCTACAATGGAAGCCTGTTCATGCACAAGTGCTCAGGGTACAACTAAAGCTTGTCCATGCAACAAATACCTCAGAATTTCCTGTTAATCACAGTCATGCTATTGTTTGATGCTACTGTCCCGTACAGTCCTGCCTGCTCTCTCTAATGGGGAATTAAGTCAGGTTAAATGAGCACGTGGCTAGGGGCGCTTATCCCTGATGCCAAGCCTACTGGCATCGCTGCATTTCTGCACAGTCCATCTCGCTGCTAATCAAGAGTGGCAAATGCAAGAATAGTTCGTCCAACTTTGCTGCTAATGGAGGCAGCTTGTGAGGAACGAGAAGAAAATGAGAGGGGGAGGGGCGACAAAAAAGGAAGCAGCAGTTGTGAGGCAGAGAATATCGGACAACAGGAATGGTATTATACAGTTTCAGAATAAGGAAAGAGACTAATGCAAACCAAACACTGCTTTTCTATTCTAGATTGACAATTGGTTGCATAAAGTGTGCTTTACATTCCTGCTCAAGTTCATAGGGTAAGTATAGGGCTCATCATCATCATGATGATATAAGATCCAAAACATAAAAATGTATTCTTCTCCAGTTTTTGACCAGCAATATAAAAGAGAATATAAAACACCAGCAGGTTGAAGGCAATGTAAATGTATATTACTATCAGAGAATAACTGCTTATATAGCAAACTTGAGTAGGAGCACATACTTACTTGAGAAACGTGTATGAATTGGAGTCTGTTTTCTTGGAATTTTCAATGACTTTGCCATTGAGCATCCAGTGAGATCCCTTGATGGTCATGCTGGAGTCCGTCAAGTTGCATTTGAGCACAGCAGAAGTCTGGTTTTGGACCTCAAGAGGGTCAGTAACAATGTTTGGGTCTTAGAATGAACAGAAAAAGGGGATACAATTACTATAGGTTATTCCTGAGATGTGAAATTTCAGTTAAATCACAAAAGTTTTTGCTGATTCAGGCATAAATGGCTATACAACAGCTACATATTTCAATTGTGATAAACGCAGTGCCTTGAAATGCATCATCACAACACTATTTAAATAGGGTCATTCAACACTCAACAGCTGCCTTCACAAACACAAGGAGCTACATCCTAGTTCCCTTTCATTGCTCCTTTCCACATTTAGCCTTTGAACAAGGCATTTTCTGTAACTTTTAAAGAAAATGCACATTTTAACAAATGGAGACATTTCTCAGTGTACAGATGAACCAAATTGACAGCTGATCCAGAGTCAGACATGAGCATCACTTCACAGCAGAGGATCCAATTTTATCTGCACATATTGTTTTTAGCTATTATCTTTCCTCACATCTTTAGTGCGATGGAGCGAGATACAAAGAATGAATATGATGAAAAGAAACACATTTAGGGAATTAGGACATACCCACCGATGAACATGGCAAACCTATATCTATGATCACAGTAACCAATGCATAAAGCTAATATAACGGGGAATTTCTAGGAGTCTAGTATTAAATCACTGGACTGTTCTTATTTTCCTTACTGGTGCCAAAGGTTGGGATACACAACACATTTCGGTAAAGCAATTGTTGAGTGCTGAGGTCAGAATTATCCTTATAGGCATCTTCCCTAACTTACCAAACTGGGAAGGAAACAAATCTATTCCCACGAACAAAAACAGTGTGATACAAGTACAAGTTCTGTACAAGACGCACAGAACGTTCCAAGAAAGGCAGAAAGAGCTCCCCTACAAGGGAAGGCCTGTCCTACCAACTGTTGAATAGGGAGGTATAGGAATTGTATTGGAAATCTAACGAATACAAGAATCTACAAAAAGGTCATGAGGGAAAGGTTCAATAGAGACATGCAGAAGAAGCAACGAGATGGAGATTTAAAAATAATTGTCAGTTTTACTGCCAAACGCATGGTAAAATACGGAAATATTTAGTAGTTTCAATTCTTTGAATAAAGTTACCAATTCTTCCAAGGTAACAATAAAATACTGGACCACAAGGCAGAAAAATGCCCCATGGCTGAGAAGTTGCCCTCTTCTGTGCCAACAGTTGAGTAGGCAAAGCCACAGGACTACAAGCGTCAACAACAGGGGTATTGCCAGTGTTAGTATCAATTAAGGAACACGCTAACAAAATTAAATATCAAGGAGCAATACCAATCAAGTAATCTGACACCCCTTTTAGTTTTTGTGAAACGTAGTCACATCATTTAATATACACCTATATACATACATGCACAATTTGGCAGCAGGAGCCATTTGCAAATTTTCAACCTTATGACCAGTATTATGTAATGGAAACCTTAATACCTAAATAAGGAAAAAAAGACCGATTGAAGACATGTTTTGTGTCAGGATTAGAGAGTGGCATGGCCACACTTTACCACCAAGTTCACATTCTACGACAGAACAACCTCGGAGATTTGGGGGAGAGCAGAGGGACAGTATATATTGGGTGAAGCAATATAGGGAGGGCATTGGACCAGGAAACATGGAAGCGTAATGGGAGCTGAATATCCTGGACTCTACTAAAGAGAGAACCAAGCTGCTTTGACTGGAATCTCCTTCTGCTTCTTCTGCCACTCACTTTCAATCACAATAACGTTTGCCTGCGAGCGGATCCACTTGATTTTTGGCGTCTTCTTCAGTTCATTGCGATCAGGGTCGTTGGAAGCACGGCACTCATATGTGCCTGAGTCGTTGAAGGTGAGGCTGGTGAGGTGAATGGTGCTAGTGGCGTGTGCTATGTATGTGGCATTTATTTGCACACGGTCATCCCGTGCCCCGTCAAAAAGCTGGGTAAAGGTCTCTTTAGGCTCTTCACCCTCTACAAACCACCATTGCACCTCAGGGATGGGACTTCCTATCACCTCACAATGCAACGCTGCACTGTCATTGATCAGCTTCATTTGAGAGAGGGGAGACTTAATAAATCCCGCTGAGTACCATTTAAGGTCAGCCCAGCAGACATTTTAAATGTAGTAGGTTTAAAGCAAGTCAGGTGATTTCATGGATTCGTGATAAATGGCAGTGATGGAAGAAAGACAAACAGATAGAAAAGAGAAAAAATAAAGTTAATAAAAGACAAATGAGATGAAAATATGAAAGTAAGCACAAACAAAAAAAAAGAACAGGTTAGGGCCCCATTGTCACCCAACCATTTTGGAAAAATGTTTCAGAAACGTTTAGCAAGACAGAAATAAAAATGCAATGATGTATGCACTGGTGTAGGATAAGCAAAAAGTAAAATATTGTAATACAGAAACTTAACTTAATATATCCTACATTCACAAAAAGTTTTATTAACACTATTTTAGGAAGCCATCTACTCATTGTTACCAGTGTCCACCCAATTTATTTTAGGTCTTTATATTGCTCTTTGTTAAAGGTATCCAGCAGCATTCAGGCCAAACAATGTGTAGTAATATATTCGTAATATAATTAAACTTCCTAAATCAAAGATGGTTTGATGGCTGTACAGACCACCATTGTTATCACACCAGTAAGATGCATTACTTGTGCTAATATCTACTATGTTAAATCACAATACAAATAGATGTTGGGATACTACAGGTCTGGAGCCTGGGAACTTCAGCAGGGGTTCAAATAGCTTTCCTCTGAATCTATATTGAAAAGAAGAACTCACGGTATTGGATTCTAAGCACAATTGGATTCTAACAAAAATATACCATAATTGAAAAAACCGACAAGTCCTGCCAAATGTGTTTAGGTGTATAAATAAGTCAATTATTTTCTGTCTATACTGCTGGACAGGTGGCTGGTTGGGGTGGTTTGGGTTGTTTCACATACCAGTGAGACAATGAAATACAATCCTGTGTCCAGTCTGAGGAAGTTATTCATGTGCTTAAACCTTATTAAAACACCAAAACAGGCCACTGTGCATTGTACAACTCTAGAACATTATCCTGGCAACCAGTTATATAATGGTTGGCTCACCCAGTGGTGGTCTGGGGTTTATCTACTTAGGTAGATCGCAAAAAAAACAAGAGTAACTTTCTCACAGTACAGACCAAAGCACAGCAAGGGTTCACCTTACAGAAATAACGGAAAACAAACGCTACACTGCACCCACAGCATCTAGCACCATTACACATACAACGGTTCACTTAAAACTGAATTAATCCTAGAAAAGAAACTGTAAATTCATACTTCAGATAAATGCCCACCCCATTTATTACCTTACTTTTTTGAAGATGTGGTTATTAGTTATAGATAAGCTATAGTTAAGCGTGCACTAGAGGGGACAAAACAAAAACAGGCTGTTGTCGCGACATGTATATCAAGTAACATTTCTTGCTTAAAGTGGCCACCTACCTCTAGCAAAGGTCACCTTCACAGCACATGCTCTACGAAAGTTCAAAATTAAATTTAGTCTTGGCTCAGTCAGAATTTGTGTCGTTTACATCTAACCACAGTAAGGACTGTGTGGTTTACTGCCTATAATCAGGTCCCTTTGCTTAGAGTCCCTCTAAAGAACAAATGTCAAAGTATTGTTGGTTACCAGATTTAATGGAGTTAAATATTCTGAATACTGCACATGACTAGAAATCAATCTGCATACATTTCACAGAGAAATAATTTATATGAATCAAACATAAGAATTGTCAAGCACAGAAAAGTGGAAGGGGGCAAATAAACTCAAAGAATGGTTCTCTTTACTTTGTATTGTTCATTCAACTGGCTGGTTGAAAATTAACAACTTGGGGTGGAATATACAGAGCCTTTTGAAAAGGGTTTACAAAGACTAAACACCAACTTATCGTAAGGCCCATCAACTTTTAGAAAAAGCAACTTCTGAATATACAAAACTATTTTCACTCTCAACCTGATTTGATATTGCATCAAAAAGATAGCCCACTTTATCCAATATTAAATTATTTTTTGTGGTGGACCAGCACACAGTTGTCACCACTTTTAGTTGGATGCCACACCAGCAAGAAAATAGTTACTCCTGGTGCTACAGATTTATCTGTAGGCTTTTTTAATTATCAGAAATAGATAATTTAGATGAAAGCCGGTTAAGCAGCTCTGTCTAAATTAAGAGTCTATATTCAACATGTTGGCTTAAAAAGCATTTTAACACATTTGGAAAAAGGGACATCTTCTGCTGTTTTTACACATAACAGACTCACCTACCTGAAATCCAGACAACCTATTTTTTCCTGTCAAAGTTATTCTAGAATAGAAGCTGAAACTCAATACATCAAGTAACACTACATCAAGCTTTATGTATGCGTTTACCTAATTTGCTAATGTACATAATATTCAAAAGCTTTGGTTGCTGGCATGAAGACTTGAAGTTTAAATTTATTAAATTTACCCCGTTTAATTCCTGCCAAAGGATGAAGCACACGTCACTATTAAACGTCACAGAATTAAGACATACTGAGGTGAAATGACTCGATCTCAGTAGTGTTGTAAGAATCTGATTAATCCTTCCAGTGTTGAAATTCAATGCTGAATAAAGTTATTACAGATGCCTGATATAAGGCAACAGAATCAGCAACCCAAATGTAGGCCTTGTATGTAAGGAGTGCACTTACATTCTCTGACATGCAAGCTCATTATTTAGATAAAAATTACATTAAGTGCTTGGCCGACCACTTAAACTGCTAAACAGAAACTGCCTAGTTAACGAGGAATTCCTGTTAAAGCAGTTCCCCTTAATCCCTAAGTGCTTTTGCGTCGTTATAAACACTCGCTAAACAAACGCCTGCCCTGGTCAGTTGTTCGCCATGATAGAGGCCAACGTGTCATATGACACAAACAGTGGATAATTGATCGTGATCACTGCAGCCAAACCAGCCTTAGTCAATGGCGACCATGGTCGACCAACCTATTGGAAGCAAAAGCTACTGGCAAGTCGTTTTCTAATGTAACATATACTGTGACAGCTAATAGGTTAATAACATAGACTAAGCGAAAAAAATAATAACTTTTTCAAACTGAACAGGCCTTTAACTATCGGGGAGTGTGTGGGCCGTTAAGCATAAGCTTCTTCGGTCATTTATGTGAGATTTTTCTAATATTTGAGTCATGGCAATTTCTAGCTCATGTTACACATGTGTAGCCCGGTAAGTAAACGATTTAGCAAACGACAGGGATCATCTTAACCACATGACGCTTAGAGAAAATGGCGTAGGCCAGAGAATACGAAAATGAAATAAAATTTGACATTAACTTCTACATGGACAGACATCTAGTAGCAGTCATTTGTAATGTTGGGCAACGATGCGATGCGAGGAACGACGTTAGCTAACGTCCAACCAACAAACGTTACCGAATCACCGCTCGCTGTAATGTAGTGTCACATGACCGACGGCTTTTACCAACATTTGGTAGGCGTCTGATTTACTTTTCTATAAAAACAACACACGAAGTGGATGCGAAAATATCACATTGTTAAGCGCAGTAACAAAATGGCCCGGTCCACCAACTGCAAACTAGCTAGCAATACCAACAGCGTCAGGCAACGTTCATTTGCGACAGTTTGATGTCGAATGTGATCTTTGCGTGTGGTTTTCGTACCAGCTACAATAGAGTATGTGACAGCGAGAAGCGCAATTGTTGTATCCCTAACAAACAGGAGAAGAAATTGACATTTTTAATGCTTGTAGTCAGTGCAAAGTCTACATCTTCAACAAACATGGCTGACAAAATATTCTTACCTGTAGACGCACTAGCTCGCCAGCAGCCCAAAAGAAGGGCACTAACAGCCCACAGTAACTTCATGGTTGATTACTTAGTGCTTATTAAACCGCGGAATAAGTAGTTAGCGTTAAATAAGGAAAGCTGAAATTTCTTCTCCCTCCTGCGTTGAACTTCTCCGGGATGGGCTGAATGTGACACTGAAACCGATGTAGTTGTTCGTCCTCTAGTTGCACCTCACGTACACGCACTGATAAGCAGCACGTACCCATGACGCACATTCAGAGGCGTGGTCACGTCAAACGTGAGTTATGGTACATTTCAGCGACTTATTCCTTGCTCATAATTTAGTTTTCACCTGTAGAAAAATGTTCAGACTACATCACTGGAAGGTAGCGATTAGTTCTTGAGGAATGTATATAATTAATTTAATTAATGACACTATTGAAATACTAACACAAAACATGCAGATATAGAAATATTGCTGTTAGGTAGGTGTCACTAAAGTGGACAGTTGTAGAACAATGAAAACATGTTAAATGATAATACAATATGTGAGAAAGTAAAAAATAAGAAGTGTGCTGATAAATTTAACTGAAAAGGGTAGACTGTGGCCAAGACAGTAGTACAGTTCTCATAAAAAGCTACTTATCTACATATTAACTCAAAATAGTTAATCTGGTAGCTATAGATACTGAATCTGTTGTATTAAACCAGGTACAAAGTGCAGTTGACCAAGTACCAACAACAAGTAGAAACACTAGAGTTACTGTGTTAACTACAAAGTTAACAATAAACTATGAACATGAGGTAGAAATCTTGCATTGTAAACACAAAGTCACAAGCACAAGCCAGGTATATCCATTTTTCTTCCAGCTAGACCAATGTTATGTCAAAAAGGAACAATTTCCTCAGATTAAAGGCCTTTGAACCTAAACCCAGAGGAAAACAAATGTACAATGTGGAGGAAATTCACCCACATGACTAACAATGAGAGGAAGCAGAATTTATTAGCTTATTGATAACATGAAACACGCAAAACCTATTTAAGGATTTACTATAGACTTTGTTTACTATTGGAAAGCCTTTGGCTCAGGTCTTACTTTGAAAGTACAAAACAATCTTAAACCCGTATTATGCATTGAAATCACTTCCAGCAGTGTTCACTAATGATGTTATTGTTCCCCACTTAGACCTGGGTTGTTCTAAGAGCCTGCAAGACGTCATCAAAGGAACACATAATTTATACTGGGAAACACAGACCAGTACAGCTCACAACACACTTCTTTGCCAAACATGTGTAACACATTATTTTATTTACGTGATTTTAGGACAAACATGTCACTTTTGTTCAATTTTAGAATTTCTGATGTACCATTCAATATATTAAGGGAAATGTCCAGCTCATTTTAATTACCCGACTTCCATCTAGTGTCTAACCACAGCGCCACACAGTCAGTGCTACAAAAAAAAAAAAAAATCAATGTTGCCGCAGCAGTTAAAACACAATCATTGTGGTTACTGTCACTTCTTGAAACACAAGCTTAATTTTACCATGCAATGTCATTAAGTCCATTTTATTGTGCAACAACTGTTGCTCATGAGGAGACCTTCAGAATATATGTACACACACTGAGAACCATTTACATTAATTTTGAGTGGTAGCACCCAAAACTCTATTTTCCTATCATTTGTATAACTGTGCATACGGCAATAGTTTCTCAACTGGCAACTTTGAAAACATTCAATTTATGTTTAAGTTAAAATGCACAAATGTATGGAATTGTTTTTTTTAAGTGTATCATGTGAAAAGCAGATAGTAGATAAAATTTAAAAACAAATCTGTGTGTGTAATTCAATAATTATTCTTCACATCATTGCACATAATTCACAACAGCACATAATTACTGCAATTTGACTTATTGTTTCAAGTATTACCTATGGTACCTGTGTGGTGTCAGGTAACCTTAAACCTGTTGGGTCTTAACTATAAACTAATTAATGTAATTGTCTTTTGACAACTAAGTGAATCAAACTTAAGTGCAAACTTAAACAGTGCACTTTGGGTCATATTATCTGTGATATGAATACTAGTTATGAAAAGCAACAAACTATACATTTTAAATCTGGAAAGTTAAAAAAAAAAAAAACAGTTATGACCATCAACTGTCTCGTTGTCCCAAGTTTTCTACCTTTGGATTCCTTTGTTTTCTCTTCCCTGTATGAGGTGATTCATGCAGATAAAGCCTTTTGTTTTCAGGATCCTCTACATTCTCTTTGACAGAAGCTACACTCCAGGCCTCCATCCTTCATTTGTTCAGGTTGAAGGTGGGAGCAACCGGGCAAGCAGAAATACATGGATCTCATGTATCATTTACCCCTGAATTAGGCTTAAGTGCTCCTGATGAGATGCACTCAGGTCTCTGTCCTTCGGCAGGGAGAGACTAGAGGTCACCGCTCGGAAGTGCAGCAGCCTAGGAGCTATAAACAACTCATAGGGTGATAAGGGCAAATGTTTCTCTAGGAGTTATCAGTGGAGTTCTCATTGCTGGCTGAACTTGAAGACTGAGGGGTAGAAGAGGATGAAGATGATGAAGAAGAGGAGGAGGAGGAGGTAAAGTTCATCCCTGACAGTTCTGGAGGGTTTGTTGCTGTGTTCTGTCCACTCAGACTTTTCCTGCACACTGGACAAGTGTCATGCTAGAAGAGAAAAGAGAGGCAAAAACAGAAAGCAGTTATATTCATATCTGGGAAGTTAAAAGTTAAATGTTAATAGTTTAAAATAGTAACTTATAGAGCTGAATATTATTGTGGAAAGTACACTGTTCAAAAAAAATTAAAGGAACACTCAATTGGCTGGAGGATATTAATTCTGATATATGAATTGATTAACGTGTTAAACGGCCAATTCTGTTTTTTTCGGGCAAATGCCAGTGGAGATCCACAGTGCCGGGCAGTGAGCACAGGGCCCAGGACATCGGGGCCCCAGGCCACACTTAGGAAGTCTATTTTCAAGGGTTTGGTCAGAGACATTCATGCCAGTGACCCAGTGCTGCTACAATTTATTGCGAGATACTGTATTCTTTTGTTATAACGTCCATTTTTTTGAGCAGTGTATATTGCGTACTTGATGACTAATACCTGTTCCAGCCAGGGTACTATGCAATCATTGTGGAACATGTGATTGCATGGGAGCTGCCTCACATTTTCTCCAACACTGTAATCTTCTTTACACACAGGGCATTCCAGTCCTGAAGCTGAAAGACATACACTTACACTTACAGATCTGCCAAGTTTAGTTTGACACAAAAGGTTTTAATCATGAGAACTTCATATAGTTAAATGATCTACACGTACATAGCGTTTTTCTACCATATTGGTACTTGTCGTTCACCCATTCACACTAACACACTGGGGGCAGAGCTGTAATGTAGCTGGCCAAGACACATCAATAGGTATATGACAGGAGGAGCCGATAATCAAACCCTCAACCCTGTGACTGGTGGACAACCGCTCAACCAACTCAGATACAGCCACCATAGCGTTATACTCTAAACATTTCTACTAGCCCAATAGCCCCAGTAAAGCTCAACATTTCAATACTTTATTCTGAGTCAACACGCAAAAGTCAAATAGTAATGAAATGTCCCCCATACTTGTTCACGAAGGCTTAGAGCAGTAATGTAACCACAGAAAAAAAGGATTTCAGATGGACTGGATAGTGTAGGGCTTAAGACAAGGACAGCTGTAGCTAGCTTTTACTAGCAGTTGATTTTAGTTGTTTTAGCTGTGTTTTGTTGTAGCTGCACATTTAACATGTGGTTTTCCTGAAAATTATACATTTACATGAAGGAATAGTATGAATATGTATATGACAACCAGTTAGATTGTGTCTTTATCTAGATTTTGACTAAATATGTAATTACTGTGGTCAGAACAGTGGTACAGGCTCTTTGCCAGCTGGCTGTGGCTTCCGTGTAGAGTAAAACACATTTTTCCCATACTTGCTTCTGGTTTCCTCTAAGACTATAACATGCAATTATGTTAATGGGCGACACTAAATTTGCTGAACAATCAATGTGTAAATGATTCTTCGTCTCACACTGAGGTGTAAAAGGAGCATTCAAAAGTCGAGTTTGAAGGTAAACTACACAGCAACTCCTTGCATAACAGACAACATTACAGCACTAATCTTTTTTGTAACTTACCAACATGCTCATCTGTAATCTGTACTGTAGGAAGACTTTTAATTTTATCTCTGTCAGCAGGTGGAGGTCCCGTGTTCTCAAACTGGTTTAATAACTACAGATGAGAATGGAAATAATAGAAAAGCAATTTAATTGCATTTTGTATAATAACGTATACACATTTAAACATGTAATTCAAATTAATTTTGTTTGAGTTTATTATTATGTTTTAAATGATTAAAAATGCTTTTGAAATAGGAGTTCTCAAAATACCTGTGTTATTATTGCATCTAGTCCATTAGCCCCCCAGGCATAATCCATAGGATTTGAGTGAAGAACACCCCTTTTAAAATAATGAAAGATTAGATAAACTACATGGTCAATTGTATTTGTGGAGAATTTCTTCCTAGTGTATTACATGTCAGCTCCAGAGACTCACCAGGGTCCAACACCAATATTTGGCATTGCTGTGGGTGCAATTATTCCATTCACTAGCTGCTGAATGATTCTACAAAAGAGAAGATAAGAGCATAGTAAAGATACAAATACTGTGATGTACAACTCAAGGAAGACAAAACTTACTAAGAACGGGTGACGAAAGACAAACATAATTCAAGAACAAGGGAGATTTTAGTCACAAATTGCATTTCTCACCCTTCTAAAGTAGGAACTCCCTCATGCCTTCCTGCTTGTCGTCTCGAACCATGGCGACTTCTCGGTTGCCTGGCACCATATCGTTGTCTTGATGCCGTTTCCCTTTCTCGTCTGTTTTCAGCTTCACGATTGTCTTCTGTTCCAAGTCCAGCCCCAAAGTCAAAACTGTCATCAAACACACCCAGAGCAAACTGACCATAGCCCGACGGGAATGTAAATAAATGCTGGTCCACATTCTGAAAGACACAAAGATTAAATAAAAAGATAACTCAACCCAACCCGAATAACAGAAATAAACTCTCCTGTTAATACGTTTTTAATTATACAATACATTTAACTCATTATGTCATCATATCAAAGTTATGTTGGCTGTCAAACTTCTCTCCAGTAAAGGAATTTATTATATTATGAGATTGCTTTCCCCACAATTGTTCTATTTTCCAGAAAAATGCATCCCCACTAGATTTACTGTATTTGAACTAAATAGTAAAGGGTGTCAGTGGCAGTCCAGACATTCATAATGATATTACAATTAAAAGCCGGTCAGTAGTTGTAAACGTAGAGGTGCAAACCCTAAGATGACTTCCATCATGTCTCGTGCCTGATCAGGAAACAGTTTTTAGTAGTAATTAAAACCATTATTGCAAGAGTGTGTGAGAACAGAGAGAGGAGAGGTTATGTGATAGAAACACAGTGAGTAGAGAATGAGTTAGAAACCTCGAATGGTTGCTGGTTCTGGGGCCCGCTGGAGATGGTGGACATGGAGCCATTGTCAGCACTAAACAGGGCACAGATAGTTGACAAAGTTATGTGTAGATTTAGTTACGTTAAAGAATATGTTGGTTTTTTTCTTCTACGTTTTTTCTTCCTACCAACAGTTTCCATCATTCCTTTCATGATAACATTTTGTTGTGGCCGTTACCTTTACAACCTCTATTCCACTAAATGTCCTATCAAGGGTGAATGTAATGATTGTGGTCCCAGTGTGAAACTGACAATAAAAAGATAAATGAGGAAGTAAGATGGAAGGAAGACTAATGATGAATGGAAACAAAGACAATACCAGCGATTAATTTTTTTCCACATCTAGTTAACTTTTTTAAAGCAAGGTTCCTCTGTCGTACGTCAAATGTTAGAAATGTGTTTGTTAGCAAATATCAAATCTGTTAGGAAGAATGACAAAACACACAAAGACCCAGCTAAAAAACTGTTTTAGTTTTCATCATCCATGATGAATTGTGGCAGTCTCTGCGTATACTATCTGAGAGATACACAGTAACAGTCATAAGTTATTATGTCTAATGTTTAATATACACACCTACGCTCCTCCAGCAGCTCCTCAATAAACCCCGACTCACACCTTGGACATGTATACTCCTGAAAATAAAAAAGAAACAGAAAACAGACATTCATTTAAACCAACCAGAGAATAACAACCTAGATAAGATGCAGTTTTGCCGTTTCCATGTTATACTGACCTTTATTTAAATCTGCAAATTCAGAAATGTTTAATACAAGCGTTTTGGTTAGCTGGACAGTAGGATGAGCACAGGCCAAGTAGACTGAATTTAGACTTGAATAAATCGGGACACGATCTAGACACAGATTAAGCAATATTAAGTCTAGAAGTTTAAAGAAGGCCTTCTGACAGATTTTTTGGCAAAGTCATACAAACTTATACCAGAGTGTACAATGCTGATGGTCTCCTCTGGTCCCTAAATGTAACCATGACGGACAGGAGAAGTCCCGAATCAGAGAGGATCTTCCAAACTGATGAATTACCTCACAGTAACCCAGGACTCAACATTGTCCTCATGCAACACACATGTAAAGTCTTTCACCTTATTTATACACACGTGGTCTTTCTGGTGATTTTTATACACTGACTTAGTGACAAGGTATGTACACCTGCTGTATAATAAATAGATGAAATAAATATAATAAACCTGAATAATATATTTATGAATATTCGCAACGAATCAAAAAGCGCTGTGCGGTGCAAATGGGACTACGAGTCATTGCGAGCAACCTACTGAAACCTGTGGCTCATGTTTTACATTGTGAGGGGCACATTTAACTACAGCTCTTTAACAGATCATTCTAGCTTGTGACAGGCATGTCACTTGTGTGCCTTACTGAATGGCAAAACAAGAAAGGGACGCAGAGGCATTGTTACCACTAGACCTATCATATAAATTTAATCTTAATGTTAATGACGTCTAATGTTAAATGACACTGTAAAAAAACCCAAAGACGAGCTTTCGATGGGATCACTGCGCTACTGTCGTCAGTTAACATTATTGCTAATCACGAGAGCTAACAGTTATGCTAATGAGCACTGTGGATCCGCCGTAATGAATAAAGGATCTCAGCAAATAATACATGTTCTAAGTGTTCTGCGTATTAGGTGCGTAATGACTAATAGTTTGCATAATTATAGATCCCATACTTAGACAACAAGCTAACTAAAACGGAGTAGCCACCACTGAGTAGCGTTAGCAAGATCTCGTAGGAGCAAGCTAAATATATTAGCATGCTATCTGTTGGCCGAAGCGCTACATCAATATCTGCTAAACTAACAATACTGCCAGAGAGTACTACATTTGGCTAATTGTCTCTGTTTTTATTTCGTGCAAGCAGTACTCACGGGAAGTCGAGGACTAATCTCTGCCGAGCATCTGTGACAGAAGAACCGGCTGGGACATGGAGGAGCTTCTGCCATCTTTCGCAACTAAATAGGTAGAGTGCACGGGGAACTACGGAACACCGAACAGGACAATGTTAATCTAGAAAATACGGCGAACACGTGATTTAAATGACAGTGTTTATTACTAAATCTATCAGTTTATGATTAAAACAGCCGTCTATTTGGGAACAAAAGGGAAGGAATCAATATAACAATAACAACAACAAAAACACATTACTGATTACTGAATAATTTGCAAAAACATTGTGGCAGCTAAACACATAGTCTAGTAAATGTTACAATATAATTTCAATGATAATTTACTTATTAATCGTGCTTTAATACTTTGGTCCTTCATTACCTGAACTTCTGGTTCTAATTCAAGGGTTACATTAAAGAAAGGGTTACATAAAGAATAATAAATGTTCTTTTTTTCACTGGTACAGTTAAAGGATTTAAATTTTTCCCGAAATCCATTAGAAATCCACTGATTTATACAGTAATTTTCCTCTTAAATCACATTGAAATAGTAAAATATGTGTCAATACTCATAGGTTACTGAATATATTTTTAAGGTAAAGATCAATATTAATTGTGTTAAGTAATGGTGTGAATATATGGAAACAAAAATATGCCTTTTTCATGTTAATAGTGTTTTGTACATTTCGACAATGGTATATGTTTTATAAAATATTGCCACATGGTGGTGCCTTTGTGTATTAAGTGGCTTTACTGTATCTTCTGCCAGTGGATTGTCACTATTAAGTCAGATTGAAAAGACTAAAGTCTCAGTGAAATGAAAGCACAAGACTAGTTTATACAATATATCTATCAAATCTGTATCATTGACCAAAATATTGCATCTATGTATAACTCAGATCTTATACCTGCAGTTTTGGAGCCCCTTTGCTCTCCCTGCTCACATGCAAATATATGTTTTTGTGATCTGGCATTGTGGCAGATTTATTTTGACACATGTTACTTTTCCACTGGATTCCTGTAAACCCCCCACCCCCACCCCCCGTGAGCCCAATAGGCATACTCAAGTGTTTAAAAGTTGGGCAGCATCTGTTTTTGAGAAACACAAGTTGTCAAAGGTGGATTTGTATTTTGTCCTTATTTGACAGAAATTGTTGGAACATTTTGTGGCAAATTTGAGACATAGAACAGTAAATAAGTAGCCTCTCACATGGGAAAGACATTGTCTCATTTTGTGTGAACACAACCAAGCTGGCGTTGGCGGTAATCTGGCGCAAACAACAACTGAAAGACTCAGAGAATACTTAGTTACATAAGATTTGGAGGGGAAAATGATTGATTTTAATTATGTTTTTCTGGTCTGTTTTTATTTTTAAAGATGTAAACTAAATTAAGAAAAAATCTTTCTTTACAGGTTCACAGGTATCCCTTAATGTGATTACCATAACTGCAGATTGACAGCCATAAACTTATCACACAAGTCTGGAGTTCTCATCCGACTGCCTGTCAGCCAATCATATCTCTCAAGCTGCCTGGCCTGATTTTTATTTACAATTGTCCAGTTTCATTTTTTAGTAGTGTATCCCTTGATGCAATCTGCTCAGGTGTTTTTTGTTTTTTCTTACGAATGTGCAGTTTTTAATAAAACATATGGGAATAGTAATCCTTTATCAGTATTACTATCAAGTGGGAAATTTGTTTTGTTGTTGTTGTTGATATTCATCAGTGTTCATCAATGGCATCAGTAGAAAAAACTTCCAATAAGACGGGATGTTTCAGCACAGCAAAGCTCACAATGTAACCTAGTTAGGTTCTAATGTGCTCTCCAGGCCGGTGTTGTGTCTGATCTGTCCATGTGGGAGCAGAAACGACACGGTTGTCCCATGGGCTGAGATTAGGGAGTGTCTGATAGCACTGAGGTTTGCTATGTCTGCCTGGCTGAGGTAGGCCATTGTCTTTCTGCACCCAGTGCGTCACTATCATTGCAGTCCACTGCTCATTGTAGTAATGCAATCTAGGGAGTGAGTGACTGTGGGTCAGAGACAGGTCATGTGAGCGCCATCAAATGACTCTGCCACACTGAGTGACCTTGCGCATCGTGTAGTTTTAGTTCACTTCACTTCTGGATTTAAGGTATGGTGATTGAAAACCACATTGTTCTGCAAGTCTGCTGCACTGTTTGCAAGAATTTGTATATAATAAATGATTTATATTTGTATATTGACCTAATTTATTTATCCATGTAAAGTACTGAGAACAAACAAAATATCTAGTGGCCTAATCCCTTGCTGTGATGTGGATTAAAACTGGACACATGCTATAAAGCACAGCGAGTGGTGGAAGTAACTGGTGCCCCACAAGGCTGTGTCCTCTTTCCTCTCCTCTTCTCCCTCTATACTAATGACTTTATCTCCAGCGACCCAGGTGTGAAGCTCCTGAAGTACGCAGACGACACCACCGTCATCGGTCTCATCAGAGACGGAGA
>JAUMTR010000019.1:6935707-6954786 GCA_032270685.1 Microctenopoma stevenorrisi | reverse complement strand
GCTACAAAAAGACCAAAGCAAATTCCTTGTATGTGCAACATACTTGGCGAATAAAGCTGATTCTGATTCTGATTCTGGTTTGCTACTGTAATTAAGCAGCTTTCAGACTACGCACGCATGTACGTGCACATGCACATATACATCCACATACAGTCATTTACGCAACAGAATAAGTGCTGTTTTCACACCCGGTTTCTTTTACGGTTTAATTTCTATTATGCTTTAGGAGGTTATAAAGTGTTGTAGCCAAGGCAGCAGACAGATATGCTGCAAGGGACACTGCTGCTTTTGTCACTCCATAGAGTTTTTCCAGACACTCCAGCCGGGATTGCCCCACACAGTCCCTCTGGGCCTCCAAATCACACTCACATACACACATAAACACACACATAGACACACAGTAATAACAGCCGCCTGTTGGAACTTCCTGGGCCTCTTAGTCATGCGTCACTTGTTTTCAGTCCCACCCATCGAAGACTCGGTCTCCCTCTAGACACACTTTGTTTGAGGCCATATGTCACAAGACCTGTGCATTAGCCACATGTGCAGTACACATCTGTGAGCAAGTACTGTTCATACTGTACTTTACTCACATCTCACAGCAGGCATCCCTTCTGTTCTGTGCACTGTTTTTCTGTGCAGCTGGTGTCCCATAGCAAAATCCCTTGGTACTACATTGGTACATAAGTGTTTTGGATTACATCACTTGGCAGCTAACAAAATATAGATGCTGCTAGAGGAACATATGTGCACAATTAGTGGTTTAGGTTAAACTGACTTTGCTGTAGTGCAGTGTTTGTGTTCCTTCACTGCAGATGTTTCAGCAGTTCACGGTCTGACATGATCTGTTTTTACCGGCCCATTGTCTCACTACATTGTACTAATATGCTGGTAATGGCTTAATTAAATTAAAGTTTGACATTTCAGACCCGCTTGAAATATGTTGACTGCACTACAAGGGGCTTTTAATGGTGATGGTTATGGCCCCCAAAAGAAACCTAGCGGACCAGTATTAAGCTGAAGAAAACAAGTGCATATAGTGCAGATATCCGATTGTAAAGATGTTTAGTTAGCTGCTCTACCCAAATGATCTCCATAGAAACACCAACCAATCCTGCACCGTCGGATGTGTGTGTCTGTGTGAGCACTGTGTATGAAAGTTCCTACGAGAGTGCATAGAGGATTGTTTTTGGCATACATTTTACATTTGTGTATCGTACTGTGAAGAGTATGGTTGTGTATATTTCTGTAGCGTGTAGCTTGCGAAAGTTTGCGTGCACTGTGTATACACAATATGTGTGGATGTCCATGTTTATGTATTTTCTCACGCAGTCGTACAACATGTTTTATGGCATCCACAGTCCATACCAAACAACACTGGAACTACTAAGGCCCTGCATGGGTGCTGCTTCTCCTCTAATCTAAAACTGACCATCAGTGTGTTTACAGGATGTTCAGCTCTGTAGTCTGGGGCGATAGATACCATATGGGGCTAAGTTCATTTGTGGTCCACTGTCCCACTTCACTAACAAAAGGATATCAGATTATTTAATTGGCTCTGTCCTGGTGGTAAGTGCGTCTGTTGATAATGAGCAGACAGACTTGAATGAATGTTTTAGCCATGGTAACCTTCCCAGTCGCCTTCGCTGAAGTTGCAAGGCATACCGTAATATTGCTCAACCAACTTTCCATTAGAACCAACAAACTTTCCATTATAAACAAGCAGGTATTTAGGCCAAGGCTTATAAAAAAGTTATTTCTGACTTGTGAAAGCCACCTGAAAAGCTAATGTGAGGACTGACAGTCTTCCAAGCCTCAAATTGCACAACCATACACAATTCGAATAAAGTTCGGGGCCTAGCGTAATCCAATTATCACACTTCATTGACCTTTTTCAGATACGTGGTGTGATTTTTCATCATAAACCTGAGCCAAAGTTAATTCGATGACCTTGTTAGTGCCAAAGCTGGAAAGCAACAATGTGCCTGTGCTTGATTCAGCCACACATGTTCCAAACAAGTTTCAGGCCCTACCTGTGTATGTAAATATTTATTGAATACAATAAAATGGAAAATCCATCACAGATAATATTTTGAAACATATATTATAATGTAGCACAATGTGTTTTGTTGTATTTTCAGTAAAATGTCCTCCTTAGTAAATGCGAGCCAGACCACACACAGAGCCAGAAGAGAATTTGTCCCGGAGATGGTGATGAGGAAGTGAAACAAATTCACCAAGAATAATTGAGGACAATTAGCATTTGCACAACTTCCTAACTTTGCTGATTTGTTGTTGATGATCCAGTCCTGCCGGAATCACTGAAAAACACTGCTCATTGTGAGTAAACCTGTTGTTGCTCAAAGAGGAATGAAGAAGGTTTACCTAGAAAGCCCAGATCATCACTGCAAACTTTCTTTGAGCAGAGTAATAACTAGTTTGTGTCAGGTACAGCCTTATAAGGACACTACCCAAACAGTGGTTTTAACTGTGACACGCTGTCATCTTCACCAGGTTCCCTTGATATTCCTCTATAAAACATACATTACCCCTGTTAAAAGATCATTGGCAGCATAAAACATTTTTCCAAACTTCCACGTCAGCACGTTTTAGAATATCCATCAATTGTCAGCCTTTAAACATGATGCACATGTGGAGAACTGAAAGACTTACTGTGTAACCAAGCAAGAATGGGAACTAAAGACTAAGGCAGGCATATTCTGATGGAGTGATGGATCTGATATCTATTAGTTTCAGCTGTGAAACTGAGCTGTTTACAATCCAGTGGCGCGATCCAGAGAGTGGGTGGTCTCTGAAACACTCCACAGCTCCTGGTTTCATCACAACATCATTTCAGATCTAAATGTTGGCTGTTAACTTACTGGAAGTAGTATGGCAATGTGGCGGAAATTATACCATGTGGATGTCGTTGAAAGAGAGGCTTGACATATCTGAGCAGGATGATTACGCATCCCTGAAATGTCAGTGTGGGCGTTGCATTATAGCCCTGTGTGTTTGTAGGGATATAAACAACTCAGCCAGAGGCTGTGATGTAATGTGTGTGACTGATCCCATGCTTATAACAGGTGAGCCTTGTCCGCAGAGGTGCAGCCATGTAATCGCACCCATGCGACCATCGCAAACATACTGACAAACACTCGCTGAAAGCCGCGTTCCAGTGGAAGTGAGGCTAACACCTTTTTGGCCGCACCACGAACCATAACACGTATTAAAAAAGGATGAAATGTGGAGTAAAGTGGGCAGTGAATTCCAGTGGTCTGATGCTGAGTGTAATTAGAATAGCTTTGAAATGGCTCATAGGTTTACTCTGTGGTCATGTTATTACCACCGCCGGTGGGACAGAGGCGCATCACATCCGGCATCAGTCAGAGGGCTGTGTGGATAATCATATACAGGTTGTACTCGGTGAAGGTATTCCACAGTCATTGTGACAAAGCCAAAAGGGATTTTATTTGTCTTGAGCATTGTGTGTGTGTGTGTGTGTGTGTGTGTATTGAGATGCTTTTTTCGGAAACATGTACAAAAACTGCTGCCTCAACTTTTTTTTTTATTGTATATTTTACTAGAAGACCACGGCCATTTCAACAGCAGCACCCAAAAGTGTGGCGAATGTTCAACTTGAGTGGGTCTTTGCACAGTAAATTCCTGTGGAGCTGCCACTTTCTAAACTATCTATATGGTGAGAAACAGTGGTTTGATGAATTTATTGTGTGGGTCACAGAAGAATTCACTCGTAAAGGTGTGGTAACAATTGATTTAACACACCTCTTATATAGTTTAGACTTTTTCATGATGAAAACCAAACTGGCACGAGGGCCTCATTGTCCAGACATTTTCCTCTCCCCCGACAAGTCAAACGAGCCACGCTGAGGTCATGTCTGCATGCCTGATGACAAAACCTTACCAATACGGTTGTGTGGCAGTGCTGGCATTAAACCTTTTTTGAGAATTAAATAATCACGTGTTATTTTACACAGAATATATATTGTATTTATTTGTGGGCACCGCAACAGCCTCTCTGTGGCATTGTTATTCACCCTCTTCCAACTAAAAAAACATTTAATTCCGTTGTCAGAGTAATAAAAGGGTAGTTGGACATGAATATAAACATCGCCGGAAAGTTGAACCAGATGCTGCTGGATGGCAGAGCAGAGAATCCCGGGAAGGGAGAGAGAAAGACAGAAAAACAAGGAAGGTTCACAGGAAAGTGAGTCAGTACCCAGGCCTGAGTACTTCGAAGTGTTCATTCCTCAGCTCTGTTGCCCTAAGTTCTCCTGACCCCTCCCAAATCTAGAGCAGGGAAATATCCTTGAGGAGACAGGAGAGTAAAGCTGCCCAGCCTGGATTTTATTCTCTACCGCTTCTCACATGAGGTCTCAAGAGGCCTGTCTGAGAGGCGAATCAGCCACAGCACGCACGGCAGAGGAAGTCTAACCACTGCACGCATAAACTGAGGGCCTGTCTGGCTGCTGCACCCTGACCCAACTCTTTAAACCCCAAAATGAGAGGAACACTGTCTAGTTACCCCGAGGGTGTATGTGATATGATCTCATTTGGCTGTAGGTGGCTGTAAAAAATCTATTTTTTTATTTATTTTGGTCTAGCCAGACTATTATAAAATGCAGCTCACACACAGGCTCACAGTTGAGTGTATTAAAGGAACTATATTATGTTTCAGTGTGGAGGAAAATCATACTTGTGGCAAAGTGACTTACATTTCATTAAAAAGCATGAGGACACGTTGGGCAAATGTTAAACTTTATTTTGTTTTGAAGTGAAAGTACAAAAATACAAAAATATGTTGATGCATTTATCATTCAAATTTCACAGTAGGTACACAGGTAGATACACATGAGATCGTTATTTACACGAGTGTCATTAAAATGTTCCATAATAAACTGTAATGAATATTTAAAGTATCCAGACATTTGTTTTGAATTTAAAAGTTACATCGGACCGCTTGACTATTTTGATCAATATCTACCAGTGTCAACACCGAACAGACAGACTCATCTCTCATTGTAGTATAATCGCTTGGATTGGCCAGATGTTGCTTCCCATTCCCAGACAAATTAAATTTTCCTTTCAGTCAGATGATGATAAAAAAAAAATCCAAGTCAAAGCAGCAAAACAGCATCGGAATGATCTAGCATGACCTACAAAAATGCATTTACAAACAAAGCCAAAGCGTTCAACAGAGGAGGTATTGTAGAGGGCTTGGGATTGTACCAACAGTCTTCTGATACTCCTACGAACACAACCAAACTGTTAATTCAGCGAGTGGCACATGGGTTTAAATCAGCATCCAGAGTAAACATGTGTAGGGGGAGATGGGACCAAGACAATACAGGTTTGTTTAGGCTGAACCTCTCCGTGGTACGTACAGGACTGCTGTAGTTGCCTTGTTCTTGTTTGTGGTGGAGTGAAACCACATTCATTCTAGGCTATAAAATGGTATCGACTTTCCAAGCAAATTAGCGTTGTTTTCCATCAGCTTATGAGGGAAAACTGTTTGTGGGGGATGAAGAAACTGTAAAAAGTTGTAAAATGCCGTTGCCAGTGACCGCAATTGTACATACACAATAAACAAAATACAATAAATACATTTTTTTGCATCAGCTTTCCCAAGGATATATGGATTTGTAGCTATGATAAAAACATAAATAGAGTTTAATACCTTCTCCAATAAATAGCAGTGGTATTCTATTTACAATATGCACACATCTCCCAAAAGCTCATGAGCTATTACGATCTCGAGACACATGCAAGGATCTGCCACTATCTTTCCAAAGTAACACAAGCCGCTCATGTGTCGTTTCTAACCCCTTTACGAGGCAGATCCAACTGAGGTCTCTATATTAACTGAATTGGAGGGAGGTTGTACGGAGGAGTGGTGGGTGTGATTGTCAAAGAAGTGGAAATCGTAAGATGCTATTTTTGTGACACTAAACAAAGTTTATGGACCAACTCATCTGTTGTTCTAGACTGCGTTTTCCTCACTGCCATCCATATCCAAAACTTTCCGAGGGGGATCTGCACAGAAGATAGAAAGCAGTCATAATATACCTTAACCATCGTTGGTTTTTTTTTTGACATTATTTCAAGTAAAGATGGGTCAACAAGGACGGTTGCTGCTTTTTGTAGTCTTACTGTTGCAGTGGCCGTAGTGGCGGACTCCTATGGAGCGGCCTAAGAAGCAGGTGGCGCGACGGAGGTGGCAGGCACTAATGTAAGTGATGTTATCGTTACCACAGATGGGCTGCTCAGTAGGCATGGGTATTGGGCAGGGTGTAGTACGGCACATGACACAGTGCGCGCTGTTGGTCTGGTCGGTCACACAGGTGTGAGTCCCCGGACACACCACGTTGAAGCACGACTCTGTGCAAGGCGTAGAAATCATTATTAGGAGAGAAAGAGACAGAATGAATGAGCTCACACACCACACAGATGTATACATCTTACTTACTTTTGCACTCTCCCTGGTACATGATCTCCAGGTCTGGGTGTCCCATGCAGCGAGCCATCAGCAGGGCACACTCATCCTTATATGTCTTCCCATCGCTGCCACACACAGGGCGCTTGCGGGCAATGTGAGCACAGTCTGGAGAGCACACACACTGAGGCCTGCCCGTCTTCATCTTGCAAACTTTCCCAGGACCACATTTCACTCCTTCACAAGTCTCTACAAAAACACAGTGAGTGGTTTCATATGTGTGTGAGCGCTGCACCGTGGAAGTCTAATGTTACTGTATGAACAAGTCTGCAGACATCAGGTGATCTGCAGACATTTTCATACAAAACAAGTTTGAAATCTGGGGTTTTCCCAGACCATAACACAATTTTCACCTTGCACAATATTTACAATAATCACATTTCTTTATTGACCGTTACACACAAGGGTGTCTTGCCTGGTGGAATGTGAGGCTGGCATGTTATCATAACAGATCTATGTGTATGGCTGCACACAGACTGGGATAAGCTCCTGCAGAGGGACAGTGGGGCTCTGAGGTAGACGAAGTTCAAATAGCTGTTAGAGGAGTTTACTAGCTGAGAAAGGAGGAAGCCCCGGCCTCTTCTGACACCCCATAATGTCAGAGCTCAGGAGGAACCGTAATCCTAGACAGTGCAGAATAAACATTGGACAATGAATACGTGTCTCTTCCCAGGACCTTTCTGAGTCTTCAGAGATGATGCCAGATCGGCTTTGACTCATTCAGACGCGTATTTCCTGTCATTACCAGCACTTCAATACCCTGTTGTATGCCACAGGTGTGTTTTTGCTCTCTCTCTCTCTCTCTCTCTCGGACAATCCTCTGGTATCTGTCTCCTTTCGGGTCTTCATTTGATCTCCTATTTTGCTTTGTGTCTAACAATAGGGGACGCCTACAAACACAAACTGCAGTCTCATGATCAGGCTGGTGTCTTTCTCTGAGCTGACAAAGTTTTATTTACGGTATAGACATTTTTCCTCCCACAGAATTCCCAAAATGATCAAGATAGTGTTGCACATTATGAGTCCCAGACATCTGGACATGTGGTGGACATTTATTCCTGCCTGCAGGAATGTATTTTCTTATTTTGCTCACGGAAGCTCCTTTTTTGACCGGAAAACGTTTGGAAGAAGTTAACGCAAAATGAAAGAAATGAAAAAGGGAAAAAAAGATTCTGATTCTATTAACATTAATTTTCTTTGGAACACTGCTGTTCGACATTATGTGAGAGTCATTCTTTATAAAACTATAAGCTACCTCTGGCTGTGGTCTGAGCATATTTTAGGTTTATGACTGTGGCATTTCCTAAAAGCCCCAGTTTCTAGCGTTTTATATGTCAACATGCAGACATTTATATTTCTGGCCTATGCTCACTTTGTGAAGGGCTGCTCATGAAAACAGAATGTATCAGTGAACCTGAATGAACCTTGCAGACACTTGAGGGGAGAAAGCGTCTCAGCACAGCTGGGTGGAGTTATGTGGAATGCCTCTCCTCGATCCACGTCTGCAATTTGTTAGAAAGCTGAACTCATTGTGTAAATATCTTGATGCACAAATGACGTGGTTTGAATTCACTTTCACTGACTCGACCAACGACAGTTATTTTGTTTAACAGAGGAGCTAATCTATCAGTTAGGTCTCTGAAATCTCCTGTTTAAGCCTGTTAATGGTGTCTAAGCAGTGACTCGTACAAAAAATACCAAGTGACAGTAGCACATCTGAAAATAGTTAAATAGTTTTATGTTTATTTGCAATATGCCTGTTAAAATATGGATCTGAACAATCATCAACAAGCATTTGTTTGGTTAGATGTAATAACTTTTACTAAGTCTCACATAGAAACAAAAAACACTACATAAGTGATTCATTCTCAGGTGTTGTTTGTTTACCTTTGCATGGTTTACAGGAGACAATTCCCAGGAAGCCCAGCAGGCTGACCTCATTCATAGGCAGACTGGTGTTGGACCACGCCGTGTCCAGGCGGCCCCCAGCGCAACACTCCTCTCTGGTCACCCCTCTCATCAGCACCATGTCGCATCGTTGGTCTTGGTTCTGCTGCAGCCAGCACATCCCAGCTGGGGATGCATAAATATACATAATATATGCATTAAATAGGCTTAGAAATAATTCACTTATTTTAAAAAATGTCATATATAAAGGCATAAAAATGCATTTTGAAATATGGTCGATCAAATATCTTCTTTTCAGGCTAAGCAAGGATGTCTGGTTATGAAACTGTATTATGTCTCTGACATTAAAATGTTAACATGCTACGCAATATAAAAGTTTTCTGTAGAGACGTTTCTCAGGTATTAATTGTATGTGTACATTTTAATAACTATATGTACAAAGACTATTACTGTGATACAGTATTTCTTGAATAGGCAGAGGTGAAGACAGTACATGAAAACAAATTGTGAAAAAAAAAGAACTCAATTACTAATTCATTGATATAATTATTAATCCCTGTTTTCACATTTTCTAAACATACTGAACATAAAACTCCACTCACCACTTGCTGGATTCCTCCCAATCTGACACAAAGTAAGAATCCCCCCAAAAATAAAAATCAGAAAGCTCATGGTTTACTCTAATTAGTACAAAATCTTGTACTGATAGTCTAAGTGAATGTCTTCAAGGAGCAGCGATGTTCGTCCCGGCCGGGGAAGTGGATCACTCTAACTCTGCTCTGGAGGTAGCTCTCCCTTATGTGAATGAATGTGTTGTGGATAAGTGATGTCGTTCCCCCTCTGTATAAATATTTAGCCCAGATGGAATTATGCTGCTGGGATGGGCGATCCTCTCAGCCAGTAATAAGCCAGGGCAGGACACAGTTTGAGTCTGACTCAATTCCCAGAGTCGGGAAATGATCCAAACCCTCCAGTGCCAGACGCTGGGCACTTATATGACCTCACAAAACATTTTCACACCATATTAGATTAATTAAAGGCTAATTAACCTAAGAGAGGACATTGTACCTTAGGGCAGGTTGTAGTTTATTTTAAGTTTTTAATATCAACCTTTAAGTCATGCTTTTTTCACAGTCAGTACTTTTTCCTTGTGCTGACGGAAATTTTGTTAAACTTAGCTGTTCAAGTATTTGGGAAAATACTTTATTGCATAATAATTTCTAAATGTGTTTTTAAGAAGCCACTTTATTTATGTCTAGTGACTGTTGGATATTTTCAATGCTTTTGTCTCATGTCTTTCTTTAACTTCTCACAATTCACATGTTGCATTGTGTTAGTTTCTGTTTAGGAAACATTACCAACATTTACATAAAATATTCTTCTATAAAGGTTTGTGTGTATATCTTTTTCTATATCAAAGTGCCTATAAATATTCCCAACTACAGTACTTGGATAAGTGAAGTACTTTCTCTCTCCAACATCGTATCTCATTTTGTTGCCCGTCTCCCTGTCAATGAACGCTGATATTTCACTCGACAGCTGCGGTTAGAATAACATTAACAGATGAGGGGAGAAGTGGGAGTGCAGGTGGCCTGCCCTTGAGCAATATATGAAGTTCAATAAACAAGGCTATGTTGGAGCTTATCTAGAACATTTATGTCACCCCCCATCATTTTGAGTCTAGGATCAAACTCAGACAGCCACAGAAAGCTAGACAGAAAACACTGAAATCATGTGGATACAGTATCTGTCAACCAGAGGGTCAGACGTGTTTGTTTAACACCAGTCAGTTTTCAGAAACAACTCACTACAGGTGCCTCGAGGCTAATCAGCATTATCATCGTGCTTGATTAAAACATGTGCATGAATGTTCCTTCTTCGCCCTTGACATTGACAGGTTGGGCCCACACAGTACAGTGATGTCTGCCACAATTATTTTTACATCTCGCTTTTGATCTTGGGAATGAAGGTAGCATATGCTTTAGTTTCTGAGTCTCTGTGATGATGTTGCCTTTTTTAACAGAGGTCCCCAGGGCAGTGGAGGAATGCTGTCTGACTTAGGAGTGGAGGGAAATGAATAGAGATCAGCGAGCGATGGTGGTGGGTGGCCTGCCTCTTCACTGGGTCTTTGCACATCCACTCAGTTCCTCATATGGTTTGGATCATCGCTGCTGAGCCATATAAATGAATACAGCGTGGTAGGGACTCTGGAGCACCCACTGATGTACGATCATTATCAGGGTGCAGCTTACTGTGTCTTACCTTTTTGAAATAGTGGTGTTTTTCAAGTGGCCAGGGTGTGTGGGGTATAAAGGGAAATATTGAACTGTGCCTAGCGTGAAGAAGACTGAGTGGATCCCTATCAGGGCAGGTGTGGAGCTTCGTCTCTTGTATTGTCCTGTGCGTTTGGCTGTCACTAAACAGGAAAGGCAAAAACACCACCTCCATCTAGTGGAGAAAGTTGGCCAACACACAAAGTAGTTTACCCAGAGTGTTCAAATGACAAAATACCACAGACAGGAATGTACATGCTAAATATATGGGCACATGCAGGATTAAATAACCTATTAAGAGATGTTTTCATTATTTTCCTCCCTTTTTAAGTTAACTAGCATTACAGGTCCAACACTTAACTTAGAGTTAGTTACCACAACAGTAAAGTTAGTTAGTCACCGAGCGAGCTATACTGAGCTAAGGTTTAGCTAGTTTTAACTCAACTGACTTCACCTACATTTTGGGAAACATACAACATGTAGTAGTCAAATTGTGTTTCCCCATCGTGAAGTTAAATTGCACCCGCTTGTATGGCTTTACTAACCTATGAGTTAGAAATAAATGTGATTATCCAGGGTAATACACATCACACACAGAGGAGGGCACCCCCCACCTGCGCTACACGTCTGTGAGTCTCAACACTGCCTATCCTCACTTCATAAAAAGGTCACCGGAGCAGTCCTTAAGCTCACGATGTCTGCCATCGCTTAACTGACTGCCTACCCTGAGGGAACACAGTGTGACATTTCAGTGTCAGTAACTATCAGGAGCTAAATTGGTTACAACATGACTACGGAGAATACAGCACTTATTATTTTATTTTCTTCACATATCTATTATTTCTCGGGCGCAGGATCTTGTACTTGTGCAGATACTGAATGAGCTGAACAGAAAGACTAACACCCTATTTCTGTCCACCCAGTGTTGGTGTGTGTACGTCACACAGCTAAACAGGGCACAGCGGTGGTAATTGTTCTGGCTGAAAGCAGCTGCATCATCTATCCACTCAATTTACTTAGAATGCGTGTTACTGATTGAACTGGCAATGAGGGCAGGAAAAGAGACGAGGCCGGATAGAATCACTGCCTCCGTCCCTGTCTGTACAACTTTCCTCCTACTTTTCCTCCTCCGCCTCACCCTCGCCCTCTCCTTCCCTTCTTCCGTCCTGTGTTTAGCAATGCCCGTGTGAAGCCCCTCCAGTGGTTCATTAATGGGGAAGGTTAATGTCAGCACACGCGCTGCTCATACGGAAAGCACTCCCTCCCTCTTCACCTTTCTCCCAGCAGTCCCCCCTCTGCCCTTTTTCTCTCTCTCCTTTCCCTCTCGCCGGAGTAGAACACCAACGTGCTCGTGACTAAGTGTCTCCCTCGTGACTGCCATTTAGCTCTGTCTATGTGCTGCTCTCCACGTCTCCTCTTCCCCAGTGGGCTGGAACAACCCCCAGTGATTCTCTGCTCTAAAGACACCTCATGCATTCACAAAGATTTGTAAAAGCTGTGAAGTGTTTTTATTCAACTTCAGACAGACTTCAATGACCCTGGAGCCAGGCTTTACATATGGATGCACTTTTAGGCAGATGTTGCTGTTGGAAATGAAGACAATAAACAGTTTATTGCAATTCATACATGTTCAAATCATGTTAATTGTGACGTTGATGCCACTATTCAGTTAGTATAATAACATTTATTTGTCTAAGATATGGGTTAGCAAACATAATCTGTGTCAAATTATGGTTGTATCCGTGATGAAAAGTATCTTTTTAGACATTTTATCGCTCATGACTGGAACTGAAATTGCCTCCATCAGCAGTTTTGCTTTCAATATGTTAGCTGAGAATTTCTTTAACTTTGTTATGAGGTGATTTGGAAAATGCCAGATTTTTTTATTGAGAAAAAGTTGCTTGTGTATTGAGTCCCTTGCTGCTTATTTATTGTATCAATAGTTACCACAGTATTTTTATTATACAAGCTCGAATCAGAACCAGCTTTTTTCTCATTATACACAGTACAATGAAATGATGTAATAACAATGTCAATAAACAATGCCATGACTGTTATCGTTAGTTGTCTCTGCAGGTTGTAAATTGTAATATGGGCAGTCATGACAAACACATTAGACTGAGGAATCTGCTACTGGTGACGGACAGAGAACCTGTGTGTAGCAGTCATTGCTTTCTTATGGAGTGCATTTTAATGAAAAGTAGATGGGAGGGAAACAAAAGTACAGGACACTGGTTCCTTACTTTAGTTGAATTAAAACTACACTTTATCCAATAATCCTAACCACCTCATTTTTGTGCCACAGTTAAGACACAGTTCATTTACACAACCACACTCAACCCTGTGCTCTAAATCCATCAACCAAAAAACGTCAACAGCAATATTTAACAGTTTTAATATAAACAGCTGTTTATCTTTAACATCGATTTGTGCTTATATAGACGGACAAATCCCATCTGTGTCCTAATCACAGCTATACCACAGCCATATTGGGCTCTATAGTCTGTCTTGCAGTCAAGACTGACGTGCAAGCAACCATCTGCTGCCTTTGTGCACGGCAAGTTGCCTTATGTTGTCTCGCTCACTCTCACTTCTACAAACAGTGTTGTTCATAGCCCATTTAAAGCTGCCACTTTCTGTATCACTAATTAGTGTTCAGCTGGATATGACTCACTTATTGTAGGCAGACAACCGCTACCTATTGTAGCTGCTTCCTGCAGACACTGCAACATTATGTAATGTGCTAAAGCAAAAAGTCATAAAAGTCACGGTGATGGAAGAAGGTGTATGAGGTGTCATTCTGCTTTGTTCCCAGCACTGACACAGGGACAAGACATTGGCTCAACAACAATATCGATTCCAATTACAGTCCAAAGAAAACTTTCTCCACGCCTTATGATACATGATTTAAATGAAATATATGAAAGTTTTTAAAAGTTACATTTTTTATTTATTCAGTTTTGCATGTAGGCTGTCTACGTAATATGCAACGCCTTCGTTTTCAAAGAAGACATTGGGAAAGAAGAGTAAAGCATCATTAAAGAGACGACTGCAGCTTGTGAGAAAGGCAGCGTCTTTTTTACAATCCACAGCATTTCCAGTTTTGAATATGCACTGTGGATATCAGGTGTAACACAAGTCTCAGCCAGTCGTTCCCGTGTGAAGACCTCAGATTCCCGCTCGTGTTGATACAGCACATCGATAGGTTTTACAGTATGTCAGAGCATTTTCAAACACATTTCCCTCTTGACTATACAGCAGGCATAATAAGGTGATGCTGTTCTTTGACGTTTGCATTGAGCTTTCATTCATTGTAAACGGGTGTATTTGTTGTCATCTTATGTGCTCGCCTTGCCCGTCATGTTGAAATGGATTCACTGGCAGCAGAGAGTGAACTGCTAGCACACCTGCCCTGGTGAAACCTCACACAGAGATCACACCCTGCAAAATGGAGCAGACTGTGCAAGATCCCAAGTCCCACTAGTCTATGCTACAACGCAATGCTACTAAAGTGGAATTAGCTGCACACCAGACGTGGATATTCACATGTATGTGTTGCTGACTAGGATGTAAAAATGATCTGTAAACTGTCCAACCTCCAACTTCTGGAAAGCTGTCTCTCAGTGAGCTAGCCTTTAAAAGGCTCCTGACCACACAAGAGCTGATGCTCTTGCGGTGCTGCAGTTACCATGGCAACAAATGACTGAAGCGTATCTGTTACCACTGTTAAAGTTGAAAGCTGTCAGCAGCGGATAAATAGAATGAAACAGAGGAGGGGAAAGTTTTGACTCCGTCTTTCAGAACGGAGTGCCATGCGAAAGCTTTGAAGTCATGTGACTCATTCTCTGCGTTTAGTCTGGAAATGATTCAGTCACAACTGAAAACAGGCAGCGCCATGTGTCAAGTACGTGTAGTCTGATATTTCTGTCAGTTTTCGTCACCACCAAATATAGTTAAAATTGATATAGTTGATATTTAGAACTGGTTTTATTGTTGACAAGCTGATTTATGAGCTTATTTCTGGTCATCAACAATAATGAATTATTACAGAGAGTTAAATCAATCTCCCTGCCTTCATACAGTAGCTGTTGCTGTACAGTGCCAGTGAAAATAGGCAAATACGGATGGGAATAAATGGTAACTGAAAATAACTGCCTGCTGTTTAAATATTTAAACAAGCAAAAGGGCAGATGGGTCTTTAGAATTAATTACCCTGCTCAGTGTAAATATGAGCATTACGGACGAGTTACAATGAGTAGAGGCACCACGCTGGAGTTTATGCAGTATTAATGACCGACAGCAAAAGGCTCCTCACCTCTTAAAGTGGCTGTGCACTGGGCTGCAGAGCCCTGCAGGATTGACTAATGCTAGCAGAAAGGATGTAGTTTAACTGACAGGGTAAGAGCATTAACACTGACTTAGAGATTTGCCTAGTGATCCTTAGTCTCGTGATTAGTGCCACATTGGAGTGGCTTCATGTACAGATTTCCGAGACTGTAATTAAAATGCTTTATTTTAAGCTTTGTGCGTATGTAAATATTAATAATTCCTCCAAAACATGATATGTCTAAGGCCATGATAGGGTGCTGCTCTTCTTATTAGTTAGGGGAATATATGTTTTTCTTTATTTACGTGAAACGTTGTAGTTTTAGTTCAGTAGGCAGGACATAAGAGCTCCCAATGAACATGAACTGGGCCAGTGCACTGCCTGAAAATGGTAATTTATATAAACACCTCTCACCCTCAGAGTCTTTGGCACAGCATGACACAGGTCCAAAAATGAGTGCGATAAAAAGCATTTTGTGTTCATTGTTGAACCTGGAAATCACAGGTAATTGCTTTTAATGTTTTTTTTATATAACTGCAGTGGTGGAGGTGGTGGAGTATGATGACTTGTTTAACAATGGGCTTCAGGAGTGGGTAGACAAGCTCCTATTCACTGGTACAAGAAAGGAAAAGTCAGTTCTGGAAATAATGGTTGGACGATTGTGGAAAACAGATAAAGCAAGGACGACAACAAGGTACGCAAACATGTGACTGTTCATGTGACGATGGCGTAAAGAAAACAATATTTCCCAGTATGTGCGGTGTCTCTGCATGAAAGTACACACATGCACCTCCTACACATCACACACTCTTCACTACACTCACACCTTCCACACTTGTGCCCACTTGCACACACAAACCACTTTGCACAGTTAGGTTATAAAAATGTTCTCCACACACACACACACACACACACACACACACAGTCACTCACAGCTACCTACCTCATGGCCCCATGGCTCAGCTGGCATCACTCATGCACTCTGAGCTGTTATAAAACAAAAGATCTCCAAACATTACTCACTGCTCTGACAGAGAGAATGCTGTGGTGATAGTAAGGACATGTGATCCATAATATGTAACCTGAGGAGACATGTAGCATTATTGGGACCGTGAACGCAGATATTGAGAAATCATCTGTTATAACCCTTCACTCTTGCGTCGGTGTGAGTCTCATTTGGTTGGCTGGAGCCCACTTTACCTATGTTACTGTAAAAACATCGCTGGTTGCTTTCTGTGACCAGCGACCCTGCATCAAGTGGTATCGGTTTATATCGGTATCTGAAATTGAAACAGCTTTGATTTACAGTTGACTATTCGATCAGAAATTCCTGAGAATGAAGTTAAATGACTGACGTTAACTCCACAGCGAAGGTGCACAGCCACCATTATTTTGATTATAAAACGTAATAGATATTCCCAAATTACAAAGTTAATATTCATAGAGAACATTGAATGAGTGCCAACGTCTGCCACGGGGCTTTAATTAGGGCCAGAGAAGCTCCATTAATTTGTGTGCGTCATAAGCTGACTGGCTGAAATGTGTGAAAGAGAAACAGCACATTCTATAATGAGGTTTGAGTAGTCGTGAACCCCTGCCTCCTCTTTTTTTTGGCACAGTGTGCCTGTAAAAAGCTCACATATATTTTTGTAGATCGGTGAGCATCGTTCTCATCTGCTAACTAGCTGAGTGTGAGAGAGTTGACATATTGTCTTTGTCCATGCTGCAGAGTTACTGATAAAAAAAAAAAAGATAACACTTTTTTACAGAGAGAGACACAAGAAATTTTAGTTGCAGGAATCCAAGAAAATTACAGCAATATGTACCAAAAAAATCTCCAAAATAAATACAAAGACAGCATTTTATTTAAACATGAAAAACGTGCTGTCCTGAACACACAGAATATTTAAATGCAATCTGCAAGGAAATGTATTAAAAATTAACATAACATCAAGTGAAACTGTTGCATAACATGACCTTATTTTTACTGAATGCTGTCTAGACCTTTGTGCCAAACATTTTTGAGGGATAAATACAGCAAATCAAGTCTCACTCAAAGTGTGCATCTCCCCGCCTGTATTCAGCTCCCTCATTTATCTTTCTCTCAGCCGTGACATACACAGCAAATACATCTCCTTGGTCTCTTTTCAGTTTCACTGATTCCCCTGCTCTTTTACTCTCTGTTGCTCCTTCTGCCCCTCTGTACTTTCCTCTGATCGAGGCATCCTTTATTTTCATCATATACTCAGAGAGAAGCTCTTTTAGGAAAGCAGCTTCTCTCCCCATGTCATGAAACCTGTATCATGGCTGGACTGTGCCAGGAGGCTGTTTAAATATTAGGTAGGTTTTACTTTAATATCCATAATGATATTTAAGGTGTCAAAAATGCATTTTAACTTGTTGTAATTCATGTGTCATTAGTCAAACTGTATTTCAGCGTAGCTACAGTTTCACTCTGACTATTAAGAATGACTAAGAATGAGAAACTAAAGATTAGAAATGATCTACCTAAGGTTATATAATGCATATATCACAGTTTGTTTTATTTTTTTAAAATTAAACATGGAATCTCTAAGTTGAATAATTCCTATTAACTTACAATTACATACCAAATACATACCTTTTTTTATCTTCAATCTTTGTGAGGTTATGGGATATGATATGAATTAGATGTAGACAGGAAACTAAAAAAACATCAACTAGCAAAAATAAAAACCTCCCTAAAGAAAACTGCTTCAGTATCTGCTTCTCCACTACAAAAACTATTCAGTGATGGCTGTCTCTACCTAAATGAATAAATGTAGGAACTGCTGATAGTTAATTTGGCCCACTTATACTGATCTAATCCCAAATTGGCCTCTTGATTAACAAGCTTTGGATTACAGTTATCTCACAGTACAAGGACAAGCAAGTATTGTTTGCTGAAATTCTCATTCTTGAGAAAGGAAAAATGTAATATGTTACGTACAACTATGTTATACACACGCTTGGCCCTGGATTAAATTTGCTGACCATTGCAAGTCTTTTTACGTTCCACAGACTTGAAACACGTTGTCTCCACTTCCTCTAAATAGTCCTAAAATACTTACTTCTGTTGAGACAACGTGACAAGTGTTGTAAATGATTAGATGAAATAATCCTGGCAGCTCAGAGGGATTGGCAGCAGACTAGGATGCAGAAGGTGGCAGGAACGAATCCCAGCCCAGACTCTTAGCCCCTCCCCCAACCAGGTGCGTCCTTGAGCAAGACACTCGGCGCTCATTTTGGATAAAAATACACCCAGGAAGGTATACACTACACATTCCTTACCATATTTGTCCCATATAAATGATTCAGATCCTCAAAGGCATTTTAATATTACACAGTATTACACAGAGTAGTGTAAGTAATCGCCCCTCTTTGCTAAATCATGAATTGTGGTTAACTACATTTTTTAGAAAGCTGAATTTAATTTTACCTTCCACGCCCAGGCCTTATTACTGTCAGACAATAAGGAAGAGATGAGAAGGTAATAGACATGTATCAGTTGTGAAGTGTGAAACCGTGAATTCGCTCTATCAGAAAATCCTGCTGGTCATCAGCTCATGATACTGTCATACTTGCATTCAAAAGAAAGTAATTTATAAGGACGGACACTGCAAACCACAAAGGCAAAATGGCATAGTAACATAAAAAAAGCATTTTTACCTCTCACCTTCGGTTGCCAAGCCCTGAGCGAGGAGTGATACTTTGATGAGGAGACTAATGTGAGTCACAAGCATCCTCTCACATCCCACTTGTATTGGTGACATCTGTGTTGATGTTTTGGATTTCAGTGCGTCACCTTGGTTTAATTTACCACAGTCCTGACCCCCAAGGTTATTCCCCCAAGGCATTGGAGAGGTAACCGTGGTTGGCTGAGAGGAGTCAAGTTATGTTTTTACAGCTTTTTCCCCTTAATAATGAACTGAATGTCATTTTACTTTAGTTATCTTTATAACTACTTTACTTTACTTTACTTGGCAGACGCTTTTATCCAAAGCGACTTACAAGGAGAAGACACCAGCAAATACCATTC
>JAUMTR010000019.1:6910943-6933443 GCA_032270685.1 Microctenopoma stevenorrisi | reverse complement strand
ACAGCTGCGTTTCATAATATTAGCAGCCCGCCCCTGCTTAAGAAATGAATCATCAAACACCCCATTGTCACTTAATTGTCATACAGCTCAACATGAAGACATGTTGTGTTGGGAAAGTGAAAAAGAGCTTTTCTATTTGGAACTGAGGTGTTTCACAGATGCTGCTCTCCAGTTGCCAGGAATTTAATTAGGTCAGGGCTTGTTTTTTAATATGAGTTGCCGACTCCACTTACCTTAGGTTAGATAAGACATTTTGAGTCCAGCGTATTAAATACTAGACTGAAGGCCGCTTAAAATGAGATTTTCATTTTGAAAAGCTGTTACATTTGTATATTACAGATGTGAACCAAGTCTTCTTTTCATTTAGTAGTGTATCACATATGGGGCTGAAAAAGCTGCTTGCACACATTCACTAAAGTCTTTAAAGCAGACGCTTTTACAGACTAATAAGATGTTTGTCCCCGATGTAATATAAGGCATCTGGTGAGAATAGGACCCATGTGAGATCACAGTGATCTTTGGCTCTTAATGCAAATACAACAGAAGAAATTTGGATTGAGGGATGTGATTCGATGGGATGAAGATTCTAGACTTCCCTGCGATAGCGTATTCACAAGAATGTGACATATACTACAGAGACACAATAAACAGAAAAAAATGTTTTACCGTCAGACACTCTTACCTCTCATCTTCAGTTGCCAAGCCCTGAGCGAGGAGTGATACTTTGCTGACTTTGACTTTGAGACTAATGTGAGTTACGAGCATCCTCTCACGCCCCTGTTGGAGCGGTGACATCAGTGTTGATGTTTTTGGATTTCGGTGAGTCACCTTGGTTTAATTTACCACAGTGTTGATCCCCGAGGTTATTGTTAAAGGGAATCGAAGAGGTAACCAAGGTTGACTGAGAGGAGACCTGGTGCTCAGGAACACATATGTAACAGGTCTTCAAGAAGGAGATGGAGGAGATCTGCACGTGTCAACCACCACACAGCGAGGAATTCCCCAACAAGACACAGGTAATCGTCTGACAAACACAGCCTATATATTACTTTATAAATATATATCACAAAATGGCACATGACTATGAGTTTTTACAGGCTGGTTGACAGATAAATAAATAATCTCTTGTGTGCGGAATAATGTCTGCAAACATGTGGGTGTGTTCTTGTCCTTCAACCCGTCAAGAAGCAAACAGCCCGAAAAGCTTGGGTCTGCCTGTTGTAACAAAGCCGAGCGGTGGAGAGTTCTCCTCCGTCCCCAGAGAGCTGTGAGGAGGGAGGGGGTGCACACACACAATGAAGAGTTGGATGACGCAGCTTAGAGAGGAGAGAGAGGGGTGGGGGGGGGTGGATGAACCAGAGTCCTGAACAAGGAGAGGAAGAAGAGATGGAGGAGAATGAGGGGGTGGAGAGAAGGTGCGTAGGCGGACTGCGTGGGAAGGAGTTGCTGCATAATCACATTTCTAGGGTTTTCTCCTGCTGTTTTTCTCCTACTTTGTTTTGAATGGTACCTTCATCTCACATTCATCCCAGTCGGCCCTATCCGTGTCTCAGTCTTGTTGTATTCACGTTACGAGTAATGTATTCTCTCTCTAGATTGCTTCTTCTCTTTCTTTCCCGTTACTCGTTTAGCATTTAGGGAAAGAATGAAAAATATCTCAATATCTGCAGACAGACTCTACGCCGCTGTGCTAACATTCAAGAGTGGTGTTATTTCAATATTTTATTGAATGGCTTGTGTTGCTTTTTTACCATTACAGTGATTTGGTTGCCTTGAATTTCTTTGTGTAATTCAAATAAAAAAAACACTGTAGTGGTGAAGCCCTTTTCAGCTTTGTAGTTGTCTAACACACGTCTAAGGTCTGCTCAGAGAACAATATATCACACTTTCAACTTCTGGCATTGCATTTATTTGGCCACACAATAAGTGAGAAATAGAATAGCCGTCGAATCGTGAGCAAAGAGGAAGCCAGTGAGTCATCAGCATCTCTCGCGCATTGGAACAGCGCCTAGAGCTGCTCTGTTAAAAGGCGATCTGGAGAGAGAGAGAGAGAGAGGAGAGAGAGGCGAGTAAGAGAGGAGAATGCGTGGGTGGAGGGGGAACAGAGGAACAGGTGGTGGTGGTAGTGATGAAGTAGTGCAACGGGGGAGGGAGGAAAGGATGGGGTTTCCTCTCCGAAACATCCCTGAACACTGAGCATCTCCCTCGCAGTCGTCTTGCGTTGGAGGCAGATCGGGAGGGGTGGGGTGGGGATGGGGGGGTGGGGATTGTGGAGGCAAATATGTGTTCATTCATGTGTGCGAGGTAGACCTTGAATGTGCAACGCGTGGGCGAATGTGAGAAGCAAGGGCGCAAAACAGGGAACACCATTACCATCACTATTTGTGGTTCCAGACGGCGTGAGTAACAGTTGTGAATGAAGCAGCCTGAATAAGTTAGTGTTTACTTAGTGGAGGGACTGCACCTGACTTCACTTTTTCCTGCTTCTAAACCTCTTTTGGTGAGTCCGAATATGAAGCCTGCAATTTAGAGTTCATTAAAAATGGGGAGCACAAGAAGCACGGTAGTAAATCTCATAATTAGATGCAGTGTGTCATATTGACATATTGCTGAATGTTTTCTGTGTAGCTGTGTAGAAGTGTATCCGGCAGATTTACACTGCCGCTGTGTAATGCGTTCTCTATTGATCAGTGTCATAATGCTCAGTTTTTGTTGAAGCTGATTTGTCTCATTTGGAAAGAATTGCACTTCGTGGTGCCGTGAATCAAACGCTTCATACTGAGAAGTCTTTATGTAAAGGTTACCTTCAATATAATGTAATGACTCAAAAGAAACACAGAGGTTTTCCTTCCCTTCCCATTTCCAGACACGTGAAAGTGTACATAAGTGGAGCCTCAAAGGCTGTTTCGCTGCATTTACCACCACTGCACAGACAATGACGTATTTCACATCCTGAAAGGAAACCCCCGCTACAATCTCCCAACTGGTCGACTGCAGAGTTGTCGAGCTCAGTGATTGGCTGCCAGACGCCATAGAGTGATGGAGGTGAGGCACAGGATGATGCAAACAAGTGAAAGACGGTGGAGGGGCACTTTGAAACCACCGCTGTCTTCCTCTTTCAGAAAACCTTAATGTCAGGTCCCTCAAAGCCTCACACCTGCAGCTACAGTGAATGTGGCCTATTTTAGACCCTGCAGCACAAAATGATGTCTCTCTTCTCAGTCATCCAGATGAAGTTGTCAGAAGGTTTAGTCATAGTAACTGGACTTCCTTCTGTCATTTTGATTGGTGGATTAGCAGTGTAGCACACTCTGACATGGTGATCTGTGTGTTTTGCTGTGACAACCCTGTTCCCGTACAGAAAGGACCAAGCTTTACATGAATGTGGGTCAGTTTGTCCATTGCTTCCCATCCACCTGAGCACAGTGGAGAGTGTCTTTGAGACTGATACAAAGGAATATTTTACCGTTTTCACAGACCCACGCATTTACACACAGCTGTGCCTCCTGTAGTACTTTGATTAGTCATCGCACCTTTTGTTAGCTGTTACATCTTGCTGGTTTAAATTCAGACTTTAAGTCTCTTTGTGCCTTTTTTTGTTGAGAATTGCTGAGAAAGTAAGTGTTAGTTTATTTCAGGTAGGTTAGATTGAGGTCATCATAACGGCAGGTTGGAAGTGAGAAAGGAGCCAGAATTTAATTATTTCTATGCCGATAAACCCCAGAAAGTTCAGGACATTTTTAAAATAAACTACTTATCTACTACAGTTCTACTTATCTGATACAGTTTAACACTGCTGCACTGTAATTGTTTGGGAATTAATTGTTGCAGTATATTTGCCATCTGTTGCTGGATACAAGGCTCCAGCTACTCATCAGTGTGTGACTCTCCTCTGTCTTCTATACATTTTCGGTGGAAGACAGATGGGCACTGCAGGAAGACTGCTGACGTTTTCCTGTTGTAGCACTTGCAGAATTAGGCCTGACATTGCCCTGCTAAAATATCCACTGACTTCCTGGCACAGGACGATACCCTGATTCCAGTTTATGTCTCTTCCAATATATGCATCAGCGTCCCACGCCATGACTGTCGATGCATGATTTTCTTTAAGGTGATGCATGGACTTCACCATAGAACACTTTTCCACTTACCTCTCTTGGCTCATCTGGCATAAACTCTGGCCCAGAGATCTCTGAAACGTTTTTGCACAGAATTTATGCATGACCTCCTCCTTGTGTGTCCTTGTGAGTTTTAAAATGCATTTTTGGGCGCAGCAGCTAATTGTACAAAGTAAGAAGCTACAGCTGAGCCCATGTGGCTCTATTCATCGCACTAGCATGATGGTTTCTCAAGGGCTTGGAGGTTGCACATATTGGACTTTACACTCTGCAACTCCCCTGGAATACTTAAATCTTTTTTACAATATTATGTACTGTAGATGTTGAAGGACCTAAATGCTTTTCAGTCTTGTGAAATGTTATTTGTGAATAATTCTCTCAGGAAGTTGGCACAAAGTGGTGAGCCACAACCTTCAGTCAAAAGACTGAACCTTCGATGGTTGCTTCTTTTATGCTCAGTCACCTCGTACTCACACAACCCGCTAAAAGTGGAATCATGCAGATTTTTCCAAACTTTTCCCCATTTTATTTTTTCAGTGCATTGCCGGCATCAAACTCAGAAATACAAGTATGCTGGTCAAAGAAAGGTTTTTCTTTTAGTATTTTTCTGAAATAAACAGGGATTCAAGTGCAGTTTATTGCTTTTTAGACAAAGTCTGTGTTTTGTACCTTTTCTTTGTGTAGTCAGATATTTTTGTCACTCACTTTATGAACAATCAAGTCTAATGTTATCAATATATTCCACGAGCCACCTTCCAGTCTGTCTGTTTTTAACACATTTGTATTTCAAGCTGTACAATGCATCATACAAACCCGTACTGTTTATCGTAGAATAGCTATATTTCAGTGTGCACTCTTTTCTGAACTTTGATCCTTCAGTTTAAGGTGTAGGCCAGTGGCATATTTTGAGGTGTGAAGAGGATAGCACACATTTGAAAGTTTCCCTTTGTAGATCACAGGCAGGAAATCAATATAAGCCAAAGTTTAAAAAAAGAAGATTAAGTGAGATCTCGTGGTAGGGAACCTCATTTACAGTCTGTTCCCACGCCCCGATTAACAACCATTCTCACAAAATAAGACAAGTTAGGAGTGTCTTTTGCTTCATTCATTTATTCACAGATTGGAAAACATCCCTAAAACAACGCTTTTTAAATAACTTGGTCCCTTTAGGCTCAGTAGATCTGGATCAATAAAAGTAAAGTTTTTAAGAAAGATTGTAGTTTATTCTTTGAGAAACTACACATTTACCAACAAGCAAGAAATACAGAAATACTTCTACTTCCAAAATCTCACAAAACCTCATTGCTTTCAGCATCATAGCGTGACTGCTAAAAGTGGATTCAGTAAAATGCAAAATATCTAGTCATACCATTTTTTTTACTTTTGCTTTTAACAAATGAGCATTAACTATGGACATGATTGTTTGTACTGCAAGTTGGACAGAACATGAAGGTTTTGCACTAAAAGGCTAACTCTCATGCACACCTACACATAGCTATGCACCACTGCATGGGACAGACTAGTGGATAGTATACGGACACGCCCCAGTTACACTGCATCTGTCCAACAGTAACAAAGGATGTTTTACTCTAGCTCCTGTGACAATGTGTTTGTATACACCGCTATGTTTAATCTGTACAACTGTACCATAGACTTTGAACTGTGTGGGTTGTTGAATTGTTGTCTTCTCATGATAGAGCTGAGGAATATTTCTGACTTTTGATATGTGGGAAATGCAGTTGTCTTCCTCTTTACCCAGAACTGTCAGAATTTGCTGAGTAATTATTGTCATACAGGAAGCATCACTTCCATCATAGCTGAGAGGAGGATTACTGACGATGTATTTATTTCCTGATGCTTAGCACATCGTAGTCATAAAAAGAACAGAATTATGCAAGCACACATTGTTTCTTCCTGGCAACAACATGGGGTGAGGGAGCTGTGTCAGAAAGAGTGCTTATTTGAGTTCACCTCCTTTAATCTCAGCGATTGTTCTAATGAGGCAGCTTCTGCCCCAGAGTCCACTTAGCCGCAAGAGCCAGTCACGCAGCAGAGGAAGATCTAATCTGAGCACACTGGAAAGGAGCATCTTCATCTCACACAAACAAAAAAAGGAAGATAATGCATTTTCCCCCTGATTTTCTATTCACCCCGTTCAGTTTACTCCATGGTAACAGAAAAGGAAGACAGGATGAAAAGAGGACTTCCCTCTCTTTGTTACGATTAATATTCAACACCACCTTCTGAAGTGGCTCCACTCTTTGCACGTGGGAGAGGCAGAAAGCTCGACAGGCTCTCTGAGAATTAGATATGAGTGAAAACTGGGTTACATTCAGCCTGCTGCATGTGGCTGCAGAGAACGGGTGTAAAATGATGGAGATTTCTTTCCACTTAATTCTGGCCAGTGCTGGCATTCTTTGACCACAGGATAGAATATGCTGTGGTTTCATTTGAATGGCAATGGCAGTGTGTTTAAATCACACAGATGAAGCAAAATAAGTGGATTGAACAAGCGAGATCTTTGTTTAGTCTGGTTTTAAAAGCTGGCAGGATGTGAAGTCCTCGGCCCCTTAGGGAGGCATCTACTGCACTGTCAACTTTCTCAGGAAAAGGCGAGGAAGAGAAGGGAGAAAAACAAGAATGTCAGATACGGAAGAATAAAGCCTGTTCTGTGAGCCTCATGCACGAGAAAGCATGCATTTTCTAAAAAATTCAATAAACACCAAAATACTGTGAGAGCAGCCGTCCTACCCTGTCTAGCTGGAATATAGTAGCTGCTCGCCCTGAGGTGGTAAAACTGGGAACACGGAGTTTGTTCTCCGAGTTAGAACAGATGTCATGTCAGTTTATTGAGTCCTAGATTTTTGTCATATGCGTGTCATCATTGTAGGATGCCGTCGGCTGTTGGCCTGTTGTTCTGTGTGTTGGTGCAGAACCCGTCTTCTTCAAACCTGCTAAACTAATTCATTGTCATCCAAGCAACACACATACAAAAAACTCATTAAACAAATGAACAAAAAATACCTCATTTATGGTGAAACCTCTCTTTTTATGTTATATTGTTCTATTTGTGCCAGTGGTTCCCAGTTCTTTCAGCCTGTCAAGCTTCAAAATGAAGCTATTTCTCTAACGATCTTCCTAAATATGGAGCGAATTTTGTAGCAAATCTGTTAGGACTGCAATATGGCTCCAAACATACAGTAAAGGAGAGACAGCAATTCAAATAAAGATAAACAATAACCTACTGAAATATTTCATCAATACGACAAATTCTGTGATTGATTTTTCTTCAGCTATTCAGTGGCCCTCCCAAATGGATCCTTAGTCACACCTATTTAGAAGGTAAATATTACCAGCTTTGAATTATTTCTTGTTTATTATCTCTTATCTGGTGGATAAAAAATAAGTAACTTGTGTCCACATGTGTAGCTTTCTACTCAAATAGCACCTGGTTTCACAGTGGATCAACGGGAACGGAGACCATACCCATCCTCAGCTTCAGCCATTCTTACTGGAGAGCAGAGACAGGAGTTACGTGAAAGTAGAGTCTAAATATGCAGCAGACACAGAGTAAATCAAGGAACAAACCAAAACCTTTCATTTGGATACCTTAGCTCGGTTCATCTAACATTCTTTGATCTTCAACACTGAGCAGCTTTGTAATGCCAACAGGCACAAAGAGAGACGGGATCCAAACCTAGGGGGTCTCCGACTGTCTCCACCATTACACTTGTTTTGTCGTGGTTCTGGAGCATTCAAGCCATTCACAGAGAGACATTTAGACAGACGCGTGATAAATCAAACATAAATTAAAGAGTGTGTCAGCAGGCTTGAGGTTGATATGGAGGAGTGGAGCCCCTGCTACACTGGGCTGTGGTCTGGAGAAGCATGTGTGGCTGTCACCATCACACAGTCAGCGGCTGTGTCCTTGGCCCGGCGAAGGCCCGTGTACAGCCTCTCGTCCAGGTTAGCAGTCAGTTTGTCAGTGAGCTCTGCTGTGATGGTCTGCGGGCCGTAGCCTGAGGAATCACACATCTGAGTGGGTGAGCGCGCGTCTGGCGGTTCAGGAGGGAGTCCACGCGGTTTGCTGTTCTCCTGAGCGTCAGAGTCCTCTACCAGCCCTCCATCTTTCTCTGAGAGAGAGGGACGGAGAGGCGGTGGAGGAGAGGATGTGCAGTTCTTAGCGTCTGTTACAGTAGCGTCAGGCTCCTTGTCCTCAGCAGTAGTAGCAGCAGCAGTAGCTTCTACCTTTGGAGTGTCAGGCGTGCTGCTGGTCCCGTCGCTCGCCTCCTCATCAGGAGCACTGACGATGCGAGGCAGTGTGCTGTGGTAGCTTGTGTCCAGTGGGTAGTTTACACTGTCGCCCCTCCTTAATGGCGTGCGCTGTCTCTCGAAGGAGGACTGAAAGTGTCTGACGCCAGGGTCGCTCCACTGCTTGTGGCGCTGCCACTGTTTGCGGAGGTGTATTCGCGACCTGTGCTTTTTTAGCGGTGACTCCTGCTGGTCGAACTGAGGGTCGTGGCGGAGAAACTCGTGGAAGAGCGCGTCCGTCTTCTCATCTATGCTATAGTCCCGTCTGTGCAGAGCTGGTGGTTGAGATGAAGGTTGTGCAGCCTCTTGAGGCGTCAGCATCTGACCATATGGGAGCCAGCTCAGTGAACCAGCGGCTCCTTGTACGGAAACGTTTCCACTGGCTCCCAGCAGCAGCTCCTCTTCAGGTTCCTCCTCAAAGAGGTGAGTCTCGAAGCTCTCCCCGATGGTGCCGGTCCGCCCTGCACTCGTGAAGTGATGCCTTTTCTCGTGGGCCGTTGTGTCCTTAGGGCTGCCACTAATGCTGCTGCTTCCAAATAGCCGCAGGTCCTCCAGACCTCGAGATGGAGCCTCTATTGAAGCATAACCGCTGTCCATCTGCAGCAATTTACGATTCCCTGTTTCTCCGTCACTGCCCCCTCGCTCCGATTCTGTGCTCTTCTGTTTCCGCTTTCTTCCCTCCTTCACCCCTAACCTCTCATCTATGTACATCAAAAAATCGTTGTCATCCTCTCCACCTTCTGCCTCATCTCCTAAATCCTGAGACGGGTAGCTGGGGAGCCCTCCTCTCTCAGTCTCTGTGCGACCGCCCAGCGAGCACACACTGTCAGCATCACTGCAAACAGAGGTCCTGTCATTGTTGCTGCTCTGATCAGAGGCGGCATACTGTTCCAGTGTTGCACGGAGGGTCCAGATGTCTCTGTAAAGTGACTGGGGGTCCTGGGTATCTAGGGTATCCAAAGGGTCAGCGTCTTCCCTTCTTGCCAGGGACAGTGCTTCGTCTTGAGGATCAGGGGACAGACCAATTACCCCTGGTCCTACGTGGCTGCAGCTGGGCTCCACCATTACCTCTACCTCTACCCTGTAGTGTGCACACAGGAATGGAGAGATAAGATAAAATAAAAGAAATAGGGAGAGAAAAAGGAGGAGCACAGACATGCAAAGCAAGTGTCAGCATCAGAGCATTTCTCTAGATACCACATTCTGCATTCTGAGACGACGGCTGTGTTCACATTGCACAGAATGATTTTCATGGCGGGCAATGGCTGCTGTTGCATGTCGCTAAACTCACCTGAATAAAGCTACACTTTACAAATGGAACATGAGACATACCATAGAGAGAAGCAATACGCTGAATGAATATGCTTACTTTCATTTTCAAGATCAAACAGCTGCAAACAGGGACAGGAAACTCTGATTTTGTTTAATGCACCATTCAGAGAATAAATAGTTAAATAAGAGGATGTGTTTTGCAGAACACAATATTATTTGCATTGCTCTTTTCGCAAACATTTATAAAAATAATCGCTGTGACCCTCACGCTTTTGTGGACAAAATTTAAATTATCAGACTAGTGATGGAATGGTTTCCTGTGCTAGATATAAACCCACGTCCCAATTCTCCACTACGAACTCTGGGAAACCCCCAAATCTGACTTCAAATGTTGATACTGGACACATCTGGCTGTGGTTATATAGTGCTGTACTTGCACGGTGTAGTTGAAGCCACCAGAGGAGATCATTTTGTACTTTTTCTGTACTCATGTTAGAAAAGCAGTGGAGAGCTGAAACTCCGTTTTGCGCCACTAGGACACATTTTCTAGCTACAATAGTGAAATGAGTGTTAGGCAGCAAAGCAGTGGACGGGATGAATGGCAAGGGAATTAAAGATACCTGCCAAGGGAGGGGGGTGGTGTGGAAGGAGGTGAGAGGAGGCGTGTAGCGGGCTGGCTAGTACAGTATGTGATGTCCTGGGTACGGGCGATGTACTGAATGAGGTCTATGTGGTGCGCGTCGTTGTCCTCCTGGTCCATGCTCTCGCTGGCGGCTCGCTGCCGCTGGAACTGTCTCCGTTTCGGAGAGCCTGGGTTACACCAAACACGAGGAAAGAGCAGTGAGTTATGAGTTGTGAGACAGCAGGCAGGAGTGAAGTGAAGTGACACAACAAAGCTTCCGTCAACTGTTTGGGATTTCGTGATCTTTGTTTTGTCCCTGGGTAGAATACGACGTGAGCAGGGACATGCGTGTTTTTGTATCAGGCATTACTCCCGTTGCGGGGAACTAGACGTTTGAGTTTGTTGTGGTTGTTTGGGTTTTGATTTATTTTAAGACAAGTCTCCAGGAAACGAAACGCGATATAAATAAGACTGTGAGCACGTGTGTGTATGTGGGATGAAGGGAATCGGCAAGGAGGCTTCACTCAAGGGCCCAAATTCCCTTGGAATGACCAAACCTCGCGTCACTGCGCCATCTGTCCTCGATGTGTATGTACCTGTGTATATCCAACTTAGCAGCAAAGAGGCCTCTGACAGTTGGTTGGTGAAGCCCCCTGCTTAAGCACTGTCTGTTTATTGCAAGAAAACGTTGCCAAAAACACAAATACATTACATACTAAATATACACCTAAGACAGACAGTGTGACTTATACACAACTTTCTTGCTACAGTGGCAAAGATTGTTTCTCAAAATAATGCAACAGAAATACACTACACCATCATGGATCCATTACCTCTGTTGTCCAGACTCGAGGCTCTCTGGCTGCTGTCCAGCTTCCACTTCTTGATCTTGAAGTATGGACTGGCCCCCTCCAGACTAGCGTGGCGCCGCAGCTTAGTGAAGAACTGCAGCATAGGCCCCTGGCTTCCTACGCTGCTGCCAGCAGGAGGGGTGCCGCTCCTCACGGTGGCCTCATCTCCAACTCCAGCACTGCCGTCTCTGCCCCGGGGCCCCGCTCCCATCATCTCTATCTGAGAAAGAAGAAGGAAGGAGACATGGTGAGAAAGGAAGCCCGCTAGTGAGCTAGTTGCACGCACTTATTTATGTTAGACCGGGACCGGGTAACAGGATTTCTCTGTCCTCACTGTGACACAACATTACCCTCTGATGGGAAATATCCATACATACAACCTACCGAGTTAGGGCCTGGCTCTTTAGTGCTGAGAGCTGTAGCGTTCTCAGCGAAGCTGGTGTCCACCACAGAGTTCAGAGCATCTCCTGGCAGGGCGCCGCTGGGAGTGACACTCAGGTTGGTCAGTGCTGTTTGTGGGAGGGGGCACAGCATGGGCTGAGGAGAAGCAAATGCTAACTTTCAGTCTGAATTACCTGTCGAGCATTTTACCCACAAAGTCCGGTTGATTGCCCGCACCCCTCCCCCCACTTCATCACTGTATTTGGGTACATTAGGCTGATGTTACAGTTGGGTCCAAACAGGTCTAACAGTGTATCAGGGGAAACAGCGGGACAGGGATGTCACCTGGAAGATGGAAAGTGCCGACTTAGCAACAGGGCGCGTTGTCATGGTGATTGTGTTCTCGGCCGAGTCGCACTCATGGATGGTGACTATCTTGAGGGCGGGGGGAGGGATGTGGAGGTGTGTGAGGCGGGCGTTCTTCAGGTGGTGAAAGTCTCCCTCCGTCAACGTGTACCTGTGCCGAAGAAGTCGGAGCAAGAGGACACAAGTAATGAGAACTGAACCCTCATTTGAAAATGCGGGCTTCTGTGTTGTGTTTGAGTTGGCTTTCTGACCTGCGACCCTTCTCCTGGGCCTTCTTGCCATGATCGAAGAGCGCCGCCTCATTGAAGGAGACACGGCGGCCTGTGGTGCCTGTAGAGAGGAAGCGCTCTGTCTCCTGGTCGTGAGAGCTGGCCATTGAAAGACAGTCTGACTCATCCACCCTGATGGTGATTTCTACCACAGTTACAAAGGGAAAAAAAACAGACAGGTAGATAAGTGGATGAGGGCAGAGTGAAAGGCGATGGCAAATAAAGATACAAGAGGCTTCTCAGACATGGTCAAGCTGTGGCTATAACAATGGGAGCTACTGTTGGTCTAGACTGACATATCCCAACTATGTGATGAATCCCACTTAGATCCTGTTGCTTAATATTAACTACGAGATCCACTGTTCAATCACGCATAATAAATTCCTGTATAAATGTTCATGGTTCCCAGGAAATGGATCCTGTTGATTTCAGTGATTCTCTGACCTCAGTTCAGGTCTGGCAGAAACCTTGGTTGCATTTCTTGTCATCTTGTCAAATGCCTGTAAAACCAATTTGAAAGTCTGTCCAAAGCCACGCTCCGTCTGCTACACTGCAGTATATTTACACCGCCTGTATGGCTGGTGTTTAGACACCTTTGAGGAGGCTCATTGTGGTGATATGGCTAACAGTTCCCTGGAAAACAAAACAAAAAGCCTTACAAAGGCTTACTTTAATGCCAAACACATGCGGTCTTCTAATAATTATTTTTTTCACTGTGCATTCACTGCTCCCAAAATGTCAAAATGTGTTTCAGGAATGGCTACTTCAACTAATTAGGTCATGATCACAGTATTTGAATGGAACAAACACATTTGTGCTGATATGATAAAGCTACTATCTCCCAGCCTCACGGCCCCCATTACTTCTTCCTCTCTCTGATACTTTATCTGTCCCCCTAGTCTCCCTCCCTCCGGTCTTTTTTTCTCTTACCATGGGTGGGCTGAGACTCCTCCGCGTAGGTGGTGGTGGTGGTGGTTTTCTCAGGGTCATCGCTGATCCTGTCGCACATAGAAACATTCATATCAATGACGCGAGGTGATTATCGTTGAAATCCGTCTTTCATATATGGACCTACTACTGGGCCACTATTTGACCTTCTGGTCTGTTCAGTGCGAGGTCAAGAGAAATTCATTCAGTAACTCGATGACCTTCGCGGCCGGGGAACATCTTGAACCGATAGCGTGTGCGCTGTGGATTGGATGTTTCTACTCATCTTTAAGGGCCCAGACAAAACAACGAAACCTAATCATGTAAACATTTATTTACATATCACATCAAATCTGTGTTTGAAACATAAAATAAAACATAGATTTGCATCAGACAAACATTTAGTCCTGTAAAAATGTGTTTACTCCCTTCCTGATAATTTATTTTTGCATATTTGTCAAACCTAATTATTTTAGCAGATAAAATAAAGTAGTATATAAGTTTTAGTAAATAAAGATACATACTTAAGATAGAAATGTGTCTGTAGTTGCTTATGTTTTATGGATTCAGAGAGGATTCAGAATGGTTTAATAATGCTTGATCTGATGCATTTAACAGTGTTGATCATGGTATATAATATTCCTATGTATTTTTCCTGTACTCCTACTTCTTAAATCACATGCACGGGATTTACTTCACGAGGCCGAATACAGAGCGAGAAAGCTCAGTGATCTCGCTCCATCTGAATTCCTTGTGCAGAGCTGTGATTTTTATCTCCGTGTGTTCATGTGAGTGTGGATTGGCTCGAAGGATTTCTCCGTCCGTCTAGATCTGAGCTCCCCGTCTTCTTCTGTGGCTCCTGCTTCCCTTATGCCATGTATATATATTCGATGTGTGCACACGGGGCTGGGTCGAGACACAAGATTAATCGCCGCCGATGGCTGCTATGAAATCTCATTACACTCATCATTTGTCTGCCCGAATCTCCTTATGCTCTCTCCCCGCACGCCTCTGTGCTTTCTGCTCATCTGCATCGAGCCTCGTACGTTCAACTGTAGGAGATAATGCTTGTTGCTGTAGAGAGGGACAAAGCATCTCAAGGGTAACCGCGTTTCAGACGAATGAATCACAAATAAATAAGTATGAATATTGAATGTGTTTCCACCAAGGTGTTTTCATAACAGCCCCGCGGGGGGTTCTGACGCTTTCACAGCAGCCATGTTTAATGAGTGAATTCACAGTGTTTCGAACTGGCATCTGAAGATGGGCTCATGGGCCAATGGGTGCCGCAAACTGCATGATCCCACAGGAAGTAGTTAGCTTTTTTAAATTGCACTTGCAGTTGGTGGTCGTAGTGTGATTTATGATTCATGTTTGATTGGACATTTTAGGTATGTAGAGTTGCTGTGTGAAAGGATTGTGGAGGTTTTAAATAACGTGCCTGTTGCGGAACAGGAAATATAATATAGTATATTATGAGAAAAACCAATACATCAATGCCACTACTGTAGCTTCAAAATGTCAGGAGAGTTGAGTGATAATCTAAAAACTGAACATCTACGGCTTTAGGACATGTATTAAATTGCTTTTGTTAAATTAAATTGAGCAGCAGCTGCTTACATCGACTCCTTCACCTCACCTTCTAGTGTTCTGCTACGAGCTTGAGCTTATTTCACCAAGCTGAAGCATGAAGTTTCTCTAAGTGTGTAGTTTTTGGGTCTTACCTTGAACAGCACGGCCCTCCTCGCCAGGAGCGAAGACATGTGAGGAAGAGGACGGAGATGAAGATCAGTGCTCCTACTAGGAAGCTGGAGAGGATCACCAGGAGCAACGCATAGCCACCTTGCTGCTCCTTTGCCTCAAATGGGATCTCCTGAGGTGCAGAAGTTAGGTAGATAGACACACACATAGATTGATTGATTCGAATCAAAATTGTAAAGATGACAGGTAGGTGTCTCCATGTGTTGAGTATGGACATTACACATATGGGCTTAAAAGCTAGAGAGAGCAATAGTAATTTGCATTAGTGAAGTAACGTTTTCACCCGTTACTTATCCAGCGCGGATATGAAATACTGACAATTTCAGTTTTTCAATTGAACAGTTGTTAAATTGTGTAATAAAAAAAAGATTAGTTTATGTAATAATAGCAGCCAAGTGCATCAAAATATAGCATATCACACGGGAGGCGGTCTGGTAGCTCAGTGTTTAAGGCAGAGAGCTGGGATGCAGAGATAGCAGGATCGATTCCCAGCTGAGTCACCCAGCCCATCCCCCATAGCAGGTGTGTCCCTGAGCGAGACACTTAGCGCTAGCTCCCCGAGCGCCGCCCTTGGCTGCTCACTGCTGGGTGGGTCAAAGAAATTTTGTTGTAACATGTAAAAATGTATCAATGACCAATAAAGTGGATTCTTCTTTATAAGCATCTAGTTTTAAACATGAAATGCAACTGTATTGTCCTCTCAGTAACACCGCAGAGGTTTAAAGATTGATTTTGGCCTGCATCAGTAAATCACAAATGCAACAATGCAATTAATCAATAAATGGCAGAATTAACCTGAAATAAATACACAGAGCATCATTAAAGACTAATTAATAAAACCTTGGTTTCTTTTCTTTAGACAATATGTCATGATCCGCTTTGTAATTTTCTTGTTCTTAGTTTTGCTTTCCCTGCATTCACCAATCTGCTCACTCTCCTCTATGCTCCTGCTTACGCACAGTCCTGCTGCCCTGCCATATGCCCGCCACACGTGCACACCCATCTGGCCACGCCCTTCTGCTCCCTGCTGCACAGGTCACCAGTCTTTTCAGGAAACCTTGTCATGTCTTTAATGTGCATAGGAGTCACCGGTCAACACCCAGGCCTCCCACACCTCCGGGTGTCTGACTTTGTTCAGCATCATCATCTTTCCAGTCAGTTTATGTTTCTTCTGAGTAGTCGTGTCTCTGTGCCCAGTTACCAGTTCATGTGTTTCTATGGTCACTGTTCTTGACCTTAGACTGAGTTTTGTGCTAGGTATCACGTATCAGATAATAAATTCAGTTTAGTTTTCCTGCCAAGTTTGCCCGTGCTTGGGCCTTGTTTGAATTGCCCCCTTTTTAGTTTGTGACTTTGTTTGCTTTGAGGTTTTTTCTTTGAAGTGATTTTTAGTTTTATTCATTTTAGTTTATTTAAATTCCAACCTCCTTGCCCCGGCTTGCACTTGGGTCCTCCATTTTCTAATCTGTGTCTTATTAGTCAGTTAGTTTTGAGAAGATAAACATTCACCTGGCCCTGACGACTACCTGCATGGATGAGCCGAGCGTAGCAGAATGTAGCACGGCATTTTCTGTGTTTTCATTTTTAATTTAAAAAACTCTGTTGGATCCCCTTAAGTACAGACATTTTCCAAGAACGTATCGTTGCTCCCATGGAGGCTACAGAACAGGGATCTAAACTCTTTGAATGAAATGATGGCTGCGTGAGTATAGAGAATAGAGACATTTATATAAAAATAAACAGAGACTAGAATAGGCTTTAGGTATGAGAATGATGAGGTTGAGTATTATGCTGAATTTAATGAGGGAGAACGCACAGCAAGTGTTAACGAGTGCCAGACTCTGATGTCACACTGTAATTTCTCTGCAAGGGGAAATTAAAGCCGAGATTAGATCGGAGATTTAATTATTTCAGGTCCAGGTCAGGATGTTCTCCATTAGCCAGTCAATCGGCCAGAGGAGAATATGAGGGAAAGTATGGTTCTGGTGGCGAGCTGGATAAAACACACACACAGGAAGTTGGAGAATAAGCCAGTGATGAAAGGCTGACTTACGGTGGAGTTTTCTGGTAGGATGGTCCAGACGGTAGACTCATTGCTCATGGTCCAGGCCAAATAGAGAGTCCCCCTGAGAGATAACACACACACACACAGGAAATTATTGTTCCTGAATCGTTCATCAAATTGCAGCGTCAGTCAGCATTTTAGTTGTGTTAGCAAATGTGTGCTGTGCTGTACATGTAAACATAAACATTCTCTGAATATTTAAAGAATGTCTTTATAAAACACACAAACCTACTAACAGCAAATCAACACGTATGTCACATTGTGTGATGTGATAGCAGATCGCTCGTCTTTGCAGCAGAAAAAAAAACTCTTTTTGCGTCTCAGCCATAAAAGAAAAAACCTTCTGCTTGTGCGCATGTGTTAAATCCCACAGAAGATGCAATGTTAGCATCTCGGCTGTAAATCAGCCCCCATAATTCCCTATCAGCCCAAAGACTCCATCTACCCACCCACACACGCACGCATACACACATACACCGAGAACAGAGAGAAACACCACTTTTAACAAAACACTTGCTTCAGCAGCTGACTTCCACTAGCACTGCTGCCATGCGTTCGCTTTCACAGATCAGTCATTAATACTGCTGCTGCACCAAAGACCCCCTACACACACACACACACGCACACACACCCTCTGGTTAGATCTACTCACCCAGCAGGGGAGAAGCAACATGCCAGCAGCACTCAGTACTCCTTGTCTGCCTGCCAGCCACTGCAGCACTCAACTTCAGCACCACAACCTGTAAGCTGCTGCCTAGCCCAACTAATTCCCCGCTTCTACCGTCCAAGAATCAGAACTGTTATGGGAAACGCGTCAGGCTGTGACCAGAAAGCCTTCCTTTGCAGCACTAAAGCCACATCCTGCTTTCTAGCAGCCCAGCAGTCTTACCCTGGCGGAGGGCTGTGTGCGGCAGCAGCTCTGGATGTGTGTGTCAGGCTGTGGCTCAAGATTCTCCTCCTTAGCTCGCTTGCTGCATCCTCAGCCCACCCAGCCGACTGAGCCTGAGCAGCAGCGGTTGTTCCCCTCAAGGCTGGCCCAGTGGCCTGGGAGCATCAGGACGACAGCGCAGCATGACTGATGAGACAAAGCAGAATACTTGGTTCATAGTTAGCTGTTAGTGTGGATAACTTTGATATTATGTAAGTGCCTGGGTTCAACAATACAAATCAGAGACTGGAATACAGCTGGTTTCAGTAGTAACACTATTAAAGCAGACTGTTTTTCTCTGAACTGATGTATAAAAGGTGACAAACTTCTGAACATGTACTAAAATGCTACTGAATCTGCTTCCATTCAAATTAAATTGTGTGCGAGAAATTGCAGGTAGCGTTATAATACACATCAAAGCTCAGTTGATCATCAGAACATTTATCACACAACTAAGCTATAAAACCGTATTGAGAAAAACACTCGGTTACTTCAGTGGTGATACTGAGCTGAAGAGAAGACACGAAAGTCCCAGCAAAGCAATGTCGGTCAAAGTATCGCTATCGCCTCCTATTTCTTCTGATGCCTTAACACCAATTAGGTTACTACAGTGCGCCTCTGGACCATCATAGGCAAATCGTGACTCATTTGGGGTGTTAAAAAACATAATTTAAATAAAAAAATATTTATAATGACAGAGAGCATCGCGTTTTTGTTCTCATCGTGCGTGGTGCTGTAATAACAAGCTCCGGCTCTGGCACTGGTTTTTGTTTCTTTGCGGAGGTTTATCTGGTGAAATGTTTTGCAGGAGGGACGCGGTAAAATTAAGCCGAGAGAGTAAACTTAGAAAACACAAAACCATCTGTGGTCCCAGCAGCGCAGCGCGGTCAGTGCATGCACCGTCTTGCCGATTCACAGGCGCTTCTGATTTTCCGAATGAGAAGAGGCAGCTCACGACTTGAACTGGAAGCGCTGGCGGACGAGGGAGGCTACTCACCTGCACAGCTACTCTGGTCCGCGCAGGGGTGGAGGGGCAAAGCATACGTCGCGGAACTCTTCTGCGAACACTTCAATGTAGAGCTTTAAAGCTAAAAGTATTTATGAATGAAACCCCACTGTTCAAGCTCCGCCCACCACCCCACAGTTACAGGCGCACCACGTGATGCGAGGGGCGCGAGGTGGAGCTGAGCGACGGAAGGGTTGCTGCTGGTGATCAGGTAGTCCTTACAGCTGTGCGCAGACAGGACAAGTGCGGTGGAAGCCCGAGAGACTGTAGGTTATGATAGTTCTCAGGAAGGTTTCTCTCTGGTGCTGTGTAGTTCAACTTTCGTTATAGGTCATCAGTTCAGCTCAGTTGTTTTCATGCATGTGCGGAAAACGATGAAGCTGTACAGACCCGAAAAAAATACATGTGTTGAGCTTCTATAGTGTCATGTCATATCATACATGAGCAACAAAAACTTGGTCTCAGACCTGACTTGTGGGTCTATTTGTTCTAGAATACGAGACATGATTCTTGCCCCATCTAGTGGTGATATATGCTAAATAGCTTGCACGACATATAGGGAATGGACGTCTAATCTAATATAACACTTAATACAGCACAACATTATAATAATTATACTATCAAATGCTGTTTAATTTATTATAAGATTTAATGTATTATACGATTATATACCTAAATTTAAAAGTATTTCACAAAAACGGCGTTGGCTGGAGGTCCTTCAAGACTTCACTTCCCTGTATGCTTTGCGCCACCGTAAAGCCTCATGGGTAGATTTCCAACGTCCTTGTCCCACACACCGACTGGCTTCACGCAAGGGCTTGGGGATCTCTGTCACTCACTTGTGCTCAGACAAAACCTGATTTTCAGCTATGATGGCAGCAAGATTTCTCCGGCGTGCTCTCCCTATGCTGAGGCAAGCTCGCTGCTACGCCGAAGCATTGTCCGGTGCCCCGCAGATGTCCTTCACTTTCGCCTCCCCGTCACAGGTAGCTAGCTAGTGTTAACGTTACTGACGAGGCTTCTCGGGCCCAGCTAGCTGTATTGCTAACTAAAAAAAACTAAATTTCGTTTAAATGCACAGTCACAGTGTGCTCAAAATGCCACTTCTGGGGGTAATTCAGCTGTGTTGTAGTTTACTCCTAGTATTGCAGTTTTTCCAGGCTTGTAGTTCAGATATAGCGTTTTGTGATAGTTTGCACTGTCCGAGAACGGGTTAGCTAGGTAACGTTAGCCGACCTAGCTGTCATTCAATGTCTTTGACCAGCAGTATCAGTGGCTCTCTCAAGAAAAGGAACTATTTTTTATTCGATAGCCTTAAGGTACAACTTTTTACTTATGTTTCGCAAATGTTTTGCGGACGCACTCTAACCTTGAAGTTTGACCTAATGGGTATAATTCGCTTTTATTATAGTCACTCCACTGTTCCTCCAGATTTAAGTTTAAATTAATAATAGTGTTGCATGTTCACATCATATTCTGCTGCAGAACTGTGTAATGAATAAAGCTCTAATGTATGAAGAGATTTTGCCATTTACAATGTGGCAACCGTATTTCTTTTGAAATATTTCAGGTTTTTTTTATAAAACATTAAAGGTAACCCTCCATCTTATGTCTCCTATGTCCAGGTGTTTTTCAAAGATGCAAGTGTGAAACAAGTCGATGTGCCCACACTTACTGGTGCATTCGGCATCCTTCCTGCTCACGTACCCACCCTACAGGTTCTCAGGCCCGGTGTTGTCACAGTCTTTAATGATGATGGCTCCTCTGTGAAATACTTTGGTAAGTTTGTGCTCTCCAAAATCTAGCAAGCAAAAATGAGGATAGGCTTTCACTTACCTTTCTTATTTGTGTACTCGCACAGCACAATATCAACAGTGCGGAAGAGCTACATACTGGTGGTTGATCCATATGTTTTTTTAAGTGGCTAATGCTAATCTTTTCAGAACAGGAAGGCCAATGGCAGATTTAAGAAAGTCCAAGATGTTTGGTCCGCTAATGACAAGGACAGAGTAAAATGTCTGACGTACAGTATATTTCATTTAATTTGCTGGTTGTCAAGAAGCAGCTGTTAAAATTTGTGAGAATCCTGGGCGTCCAGGAGACGCTACTGCACATCCAGCAACATACAGTTGTAAACTAGTATAGTTTCATCTCACCTAGGCTGTCTCTGTTCACCTGCCTGCTGAGAGGCTCAGTCACCGAGCAGCCACACTGTAACTGTACTTTTAGAGCTGCTAATCTCACTGCTCCCTACAAATGTAAGTCACCTGCACTGGTGGATTATTGAGCACATTCATTCACTATAATGTACAGGTGTGTTTATGTGTGAAATGCTCCCAATGTTGACTGCAAATGTGTCTGCAGACATTTTCTGCAGAAAATAGTGCTGTGAACACTGTCAACTCTTCTATCAAGTTATTAGCAAGCATGCAAGGAGCCTAGTGAATTAAGACAGATAAACGTACTTTAGAATACAGCTGTTACAGTTAACACGCTGTACATAGCTGTTAGTTCATCTCAACATGTTCAATGGAATAATGTAAATGTCTATTTTGTAATTCTGAACCACCAAGACAAGCCAGCATCTGGAGATTTTTCTTTAAAGACCTTTTATTTGGCTGTATTCATCTGTCCTTCAATTTCAACCCGTCTCCCCGTCCCCGTGGCTGGCAGGCATCATTATGCCTTACTGTCAGGATGATATTGGCAAGAAACAGTGCCTGGTGTTTGGCAGACATTCTTCATGGAGATTGCCCAAAGGATGAGGCAATGTTTGTCTCATCAGACCAGACAATCATTTTTCTTGTAGTCTGAGTCATTCAAATGCCATTCTTTTCAAATCCAGGCATGCTTTTACATACTTTTTTTAATCAAAGTGGCTTCTGTCTACTCAGTGTATTTATGTGCAAGTATTTAATCAGCATATTGAACTGTAGTAGGTGAAAGTTGAAAAATGTACACCACATCCAGACCAAGTTCCAGGCGTCCAGAGATAAAGGTGGGAACTAGTTTAGGCAATGTAGAAGCTAACCTAAGACTGAGACTGGATATTTAGATTCTATAGAGCACATTGTAGATTGAATTGAAGACGCGGGTGATGAGATGAGTATGTTGCCACGCTCAGTTACACCGTTTGTGTTTGTGTCTACACAGTGAGCAGTGGGTCAGTAACAGTCAATGCTGATTCTTCAGTGCAACTGTTGGCTGAGGAGGCTGTTCCTTTGGACCAGCTGGACGTTGCAGTGAGTACAATATCTACCTCATTTCACACATACATAATGCAACAACCTGCTTTACAGTTTGTACTGTTAATGTGTTCAGCTTACTGCTATTTCAATTGTGCTTTTTTGCAAAAGTGAGTAGATCACCGTAAACGCCTGAGATACGTTCTGCCCTTTTTAAAGTTATACATATGTCCTGAGTTAAGTGCCTACAGTAGCTAACTGTGACTAATGCCCTGTATTATCACCGTATCAGTGTCTTTTGTGTTTAGTCTAATTGTATACTTGAAAGGATTCCCCTTTATCAAAGCTAGCATATAATGAAAGCGCTGACATATAAAATTGATTAAATGCCATGTTCAGAATTAGCTTTAGCATTTTTTGCACAAGACTACAAAGTTT